>CAEGAE010019585.1:0-77059 GCA_903067095.1 Girardinus metallicus | reverse complement strand
ATTATTATTATTATTATTATTATTATTATTATTATTATTATTATTATTATTATTATTATTATTATTATTTTGTATACTTTTAGAGTTTGTTTGAGTTAGAAGTAATTGCTTAGTTTTTTTGTTATTGTTTTGTTATTGTTTTGCTAGCCACAGACTGACAGGGAGTCAGTCTGTGGCTAGACTCCTGAGAAGCAACACTGAAGGTGGTGCCATTTGTTTTTAACCCGCCTTGGATGTCCTTTGTACATGTTCTCCATCTCTCTGATTTGTTCACCTGAAGAAAAGCTTAATAAATTTTACTGAAGTGATCTCCGGCCTTGGCCAGTCATTTACGTTTGACCAAGTCATAACAAAACCCCGTCACATACAACTGTTACTGGATTATAAGTTTTGAGTACTCTACACACCTCTCTGGAATACTAAGGTAAATATCAGTGATATTTGCTGTAGTACTTACTGCTGAACAAGCAAAATTTGCTTAGCTAATGTAGCTTTTATCTGCTAGCTAAGACAGAAATGTGGTCTACTTGTCACTATATGTACTTATTTAATGTTCATGTGAAGAGTTTGTACGTCCTTTACAAATCCTTTTAAAAACTGTTTGTATGTGTGCACGGATTTCAGCTCCAACGTGGGGTAGACATCAAATGTCCGTTCATTCTCACAGTAGTTATGGTTTGTCTGATTCTTTTGGTCTTTTTCTTGATAAAAACTTTTCCATTTCTTGCTTGCATCGCTAGCTTGAGGAGCAAATCAAATGAGAATCAAAAATAACATTTAAATTATTTTAATTTATATTTAATTTTTTTTAAATGTTTTAATAACAAAAAACAAAAATTGTGATGAATATTTGAAGATTTAAAAATTTATGGGATTTAGTTTTTTTCAATTTTTGCAACTTTCTGAGTCCCTCACAGCACCCCGTTGTGGTCCCTACTGTAAAAAACGCTGAATTAGCCAATCACCGTCTCCTCAGGTACATTAGTTACCTGAAAGACTGACAATCTGCTGCAGAACAATAAAAGAAACCCAACTGAGGAGCTGCTTTGTTATTCCGCGGCTCTACAGACTCCGTTTTATCTCAAGTGAAACAGCCAGGGTGTGTTTAATCTCCGGTTTAAATGCACTTTAAGAAATGATGGAAAGTAAAGCACAGGGATGGAAATGTCACTGATGAACACCTTTTTTTAAGCTTTGTGCAAAACATAAAGGCTGAGCGAAACTGTTAATGAATTGTCCTCGGAGTGGAAGATCAGAGCAGCCAAACGAATTTCATATCACACCTAAAGACCTGGCATTTAATTAAAGTGGTCTGAAAAATGGCTGCTTGGTTGGCTGACAACAGTTTCTCTTGAAGCAAATTAAAGAAATCAATTACTGCCGTGTGAAAGTGTAATGCCAGCGCACCGGAGCCCCACAGCGCCACAGTGAGACACCAGGCCAACGAGAACGAGGAGGGAGAGGAGGTGCCACATGTGACGGGCTCGGCTGCAGAGTTTATCACATCAACCTGTTACAGAGCCCAAACGGGCCCACGCGCTGGAACCGAGCCGCAAATCAGCCGGGCTGCCTCCACAAGCCCGAGCCTCCTCCACTCCTTCTTACTCATCCTCTCACCTTCTCTGTGGCTCACACAGATTCACAGCAAACACATATGCTGCGCAGGTCCCGCGTATTCTAGATTTACAAAAGCCGTCAGGCTCCCTCATACAGAAACACTGCCCACCACAAATATGTAAGGACACCTCAAGCTGGGTGATTGTTGTTGTAAAGTTTGCAGACGTGTGATCAGCCATGAGAGAAAGTTTTCCTGCAGATCTTTACCAAAACCGACCAGAAGGTGAGCAGGAACCAGGGATAATCTGGGAGAAGCACCAGAGCAGTCACAGCTAACGCAAACCGACCTGCAACCTGTCCAGAAATTAAAGGTGAACTTTCCTGAAACTTGTTGGAAATTAGCTGGTACTTTTATGGAAGTTACCAATAGTGGTGGAAAAAGTACTCAAATACAGAACTTAAAGGGGACATATGAAAAATCCACTTTTTCAGCCCTTTAATTAATTTTCTTGTGCTCTTTTTTTGTGTACTTTGTACAAATATTAATCAGAAAATAAAGCCTTACATCGTCTAACTGAACAGCTGAAATGATTTTTCTCTGCAGGGTCTTTCTGCACAATCCTTCCTCTAAACTTCATGAATCAAACCCAACAGGAGCCCTGAACTGAAGACAACATTACATAACACAGTCTTTAATTTACTTGGAGAAAACTTCAGCTCTTTTTTTTTGTTTTTGTTTAATGAACAAGCTTTTAGTGTACAAGATAAAGGAAGAATGTTTGGGTTAATTTGCATTTCATTGTGCGGCAGCTTGTTGAAGCAGCTGGCTTTGACAGCCTCTTTGTTTCTTGATGCCTCAGCTACTTTTGTCTGCAAACCATTTAATTTTCAGACCCCTAATTAAGAACAATTAAAGACATTTTATAAGTTTCAAAGGCTTCTATCAGAAAATACATCAAATTTCTATGAAGATTCAATATTTCCAGCGTTCTTCATAACTTCTGTTGTTCTTTCTGGTCATGTTAGAGACGAAAACTTATCTAGGAATCGATTAATCGTGAATTGGATGTACAAACTGAAACAACAACACACTCAGAGCAATAATTAAGCCAAAACTTTTAAAATATATACAATTCTTTGCATTCAAGATAAAACAAACAAAGAAAACAAATACATTTGTCTATACATGTTTTACCCAAAACTCAACTTTTTAAATTGGTTAATACAAAATATATTCAAATATCAGCCTTATTCTGTTTTGATGTTAAATTTAGCAGAAAGAGCTTTTTAAATCTATCATTCATCTATCAATATGAAGACGTTTGTCCTCTCAGATCCTCTTCTTTCAGCCGCGGTTTTGATGCTGCAGCTTTTCTCTGCAGCTAGCTGTCTGAATCTCAAGAAAACAATGATTTCATCACACCGTCACATTGTTTGTACCAGCCCGTCCGCTGAAGAGCCTGATGGAGTGATTTCAGCTGCAATCTCCCGCAGGTTCACCTGAGATGATGACATGTCCTCTCTGACATGATGCTGGCAGATTATTTTTGGGCCCAAATGCAGACAGAATACAAACTGAAGCTTGAGAACAAGATTTTGTGCCACTTGCTCCACTTCTGTGTCGACAGCAGCAAATTGATTAAATCAGTGAATGTTAAGTATTTTTGAACTTTATGAATCCAGTAACTGGTTCCACTGTATCAGGGGTGTCCAAAGTGTGGCATGGGGGCCAATTTTTGCCCGTTGGCTGATTCTCTGAGGACCTCCAAGCCTTTTGTCGTTTCTCTTTAGTCCTGAAGTAAACAGCCTACATCTGTACGGTGACTTTTACTCAAAAGCAGACCTTCCTGCACCTAAATCTGTTTTTAATTCATTTATTAAACTTTACTAAATTGAGCAAGGTATTTTAAAATAAAGAGTCATCCAAATCCTGGTCCTGTTGATGAGAATAGATAAATTATTTTGATTTCAAGCCCTATAGATTTGCAAACAGGATGCTTTTCTTTTATTAAAGCAAATGTCTAAAACCCCTTTTTAACTTTTGGATCTAAAATAATTTACGCATCCCCTTTCTACAATAGTCATGATTCTTTTTTATGTTCAATTTAAATATTACTTAGTTTATTGTCTAGGGGTAAAAAAACATATATATATTTTTAACAATTTTAGTTTAAAAAACTAAAATTAACCCACAAATTATTTTAGTTTGACGCTCTCGGAATTATCTACACTGCAAAAACACAAAATCTTACAAAGTATTTTTGCTGAGTTTCTAGTGCAAATATCTTAATACACTTGAAATAAGACAAAATTGACTTACAAGTAACATTTTTAGCAAGATATAGGAGTTTATTTTAAGTCAACAATTACTTAGTATTGACATCAAAAAGGTACGATGTCAACTGGCAGATTTTTTTCAATTAAAAGATATTTTTCTCACTTTACAGGTGAAAGAATCTGACAGTGGATCTAGTACGTTTTGAAAAATATTTAAAAAGTTACTTGTAAGGTAGTTTTGTCTTATTTCAGGTGTAGTAAGATATTTGCACTAAAAACTAGTCAGAAATACTTGGTAGGATGTTGTGCTTTGTGCAGTGAAGTGACCCATTATGGCCACAGAAAGCTTTATTTAATAACAGGTATCAGACCTGAAGAGTCTGAATCATCTGGATTCCTCACATAATGCTGTCAGAGATCATTTTTCTATGTAAAGCAAACTAATCTTCTTCACACAAAGAGAAAAACATTTCAATAACGTCGGCATTTATGTCCGTCTGATTGGTCTAGACTCTAGAGTCAGGATAACAAGAAGCAGGGAGGTAAAAGTACATAGCAGCCATTTACGAACATTAGCTTTAGTTGATCATTGACCAGAAGTCTGATTATTTTCCAGTAACTCCAGGTCAAACTGAAGACAGAGCTCCACCGAAGAGATAATAATTACATGCTACCGCTGCAGCCTGTTGAAGAAAAAGCTGCTATAATGTGGAAATATTTGTTGTCACTTTCCTGCCGCTCACTTTTAATAATGTATGTTGTGTGTGCTGCGCTGGGCACTTCAGGTGGAAACGACTGCAGCCTCTCTATATGTTAATCTCACTGTTATCAAATCAATGTCAGCGCACATTACAGCAGCCGTATTCACTGTGAGGCTTTGTTCAGCCACAGGCAGACGCTCAAGGTCAGCGTTGGTTTGACGAAGCGCTGACACGGCCGTTCATGTTCGCCGTGCAAACCAGCAGCGACTTGAATGACAGGGATGGTTTTTATTTAAAGGACGGGGAATCTTCGGCTCTCTGCTGTCATCACATGTTTACAGTATGTAGGAACAGAGCTGACACCGGGAGCCATGCTGGGATGGCTGCAGGTATGAATGTGTGACAGGCGAGAAGAGTCCGGTCCCTATGGCAACATGGGGTCAGCAGAATCCATCACCTTTTACAGTCAGGAGTGTCAAACAAATTTTCATCTTGGGCCAAATCAAGATCATGAATGTTTTTACAGCTGGAAACTAGAGATCAGGCAGAAATCTGGGTGTAGTGATGGACTCTGATCTAAACCTTCTGAGTCACATAAAGACAGTCACAAAGTCGGCCTTCTATCACCTGAAGAACATTTCCAGGATTAGAGGACTAATGTTCCAACAAGATCTAGAGAAACTCATTCATGCGTTTATCTTTAGTCGCATTGATTACTGCAACAGGTCCTCCTAAAAAAAAATCAATCCTCCAGCTGCAACTGATCCAGAACGCTGCTGCTGGAGTTCTGACTAAAACCAGGAAGATCTAAAGTCCCTACATGGAGACTTTAAAATACTGCTGTTAGTTTATAAGTCACTGAATGTTTACCATGCAAAAATTAGATAACATAAAAAATTACAATGCTAATATTGATCTGATACTGATACTGATTTGGTATCAATATTACTGAGATTTTACATCATCTAATTATGATGCTGCTGCTAACTAATCTGCATATCTTTATTTATCCTCTTACCTGCTTAATCATCTATTTATATGATGATTAAGTATCATCATATAAATATGATACTTAATCATATTTATGATTAAGTATAAATATGATTTACCTACAATATCTGGGTAATTATTTATGTTTATATATCTATTTATTTCTATATCGGTGTACTTACTTATCTACTGACCTATAAAACTGTTTGGGAAACAGCTGAAATAAAACCAAACATTTGGTCTTCATGTCTTCATTCTGCTTTTTTGGCTTCAACATTTTCTTATAAACTAGCAAAGAATTTCAAAAATACATTCCAGCCTCTCATATGAGCTACAAACTCAACCCAGTTTCTCCTGATTTTCCTATTTCTGAATGCTGCCTGATTTGACCTCGGTTTCTTAAATAAATATATTTTCCTCATATTTTCGCAGCCCGGAGCAGTCAAAGTTTACTGGAGTAAAACAGCTTCATGATGGAGCTTGATAAAGCAGAGGAAAGCTGCACATTTTATTCATTATCTGAAAGCTCATTTACTTTCACAGCATTGCATTGTTTTCATGCTGTCATTTGAAAAATTACTTCTAATTAACCAATATGACAATAATTGTTTCTCCTCTGTTCTTCCCATCTCTCCCCATATGTCCTTGTACTTGCTAAAGGTGGAGCAGTTGTTACCAATTAGTGTGAGTTAACACCCCAGACAGATAAAAAGAACAAGAGACCATTGATCCGTGGAAATAATGCAAAAACCCATGAAGGAGTTTATAAATTAAGAACCTAACACTATTCAAAAATAATACCAACGTCTGATTTAAATATATGTTATCAACACCTGCCACGCTGTTCTTGATTTTTGGGTTATGAGTCTTGATATATTTATGGAAATCCAGAAAAAAATGGATTTTACTTCAGCTGTTAGTGAAAACAAAGCAAAAGAAACAAGACCTGAATAACCCGGACGATTGTTACATTAAACGGTTGGGTCTGATTTTATGTCAGACCAAGGGGAAAATATTTTTTTAACTTTTTATCAAATGGTAGAAACTGTAAATTTTCTACAATAAACATACAGAAAAAAATATGTTTTAGAAATGCTAACCATGCTAATCGGTAATGTAAGATGCTCATCTCTGAGTGAAATCTGGTGCAGATCGAATGCTCCAGACCGCTCCAAAAGCAGGAAATGGACTACAACACAGGGCATTCTGGGTAAATACAACCAAAACAAGCTAGCGCTAACGGGAGAAACTTTGGTTTTTAGCCAAAGACAAAAGAAAAATCCTCAGCTGCTAAAATCTGATGCCGCTACATTTTTGTTTACATCTTGAGAAAAATGAAGTCATGCTCAGTGTCTTCTTCATGTTGTTTCCTTCAGTGGTTCTTGGTGCAGCGCCACCACAGGTGAGGAGGGGAATTGCATTTTCAAGGGGTTTGGTTGGTTTGACTCAGTGAAGTCTGAAAGAGAACTTCCACAGTTGAAAATGTAACAGATGTTGCAGTTTTGTGAAAACACTATTAGAGAACAACTGACCCAACAGGCATGTGTTTGTGCTGTGGGAGGAAGTTGGAATACCAGGAGAGAACCCAGGAGAGGACCCTCGTACGAACAGGAAGGACATGCAAACTCCCTCCTGAAAGACTCCAGCCTGGGATTCAAACCCTCAGCCTTCATTCTGCAGTTGAACCAACAGCATCACCATTCAGACACATTAATGCTTGACGATAACCAGATTATTATTATTGTTATCAGTGTTCTGCCTGCTTTAATCATGTCACGTTTTCTCCACCATGTCAGCTGCTAAACGAACCGTTACACGCTTACAAATCCATGAAAAAGACGCCGTCCTCCCTGATTTCTGCGACACATTTCGGTTTGTGTTTACGATCCCACACATGGTTCTGACTTTATTTCCCACCTTTTCATTGCAAGCAGCCAAACAAGGTAGAACTGCACAGTGGGTTTCTACAGCATGACGGCGATTAAGTATGTCGAACAGGCCCGTTAAAATGCTGCATTTGTAGCGGTTATTTACTACACATGCACTTCCAGTCGAGTTTCCCTGCGGTTTGGAGGTTTACACTTGGACCTGCATGCACATAATCTGATAAAAAGCCATTCATGCATTAAAGTTTGTTTGCACACAATTCAAAACGCATCGATCACAGCACGCTGGCATGAACTTGATGGTCTACTTCCAGCCACAGCGGGGAGCAGAGCAGCCTCCATTCAAACTCCAAAGTGAGCTGAATACAGATGCAGCTGAGGATTTGTTTTCATCCTGCAGAGGTGTGGTTGTGTTTATGTATTTTAAATTTGGATCTCACTCGTCTTTCATCAGCAATTCTGATTCAAGATTAGGTGTGTGGGAAAGTCTGCTGGTTTCTCAGGCGACTTGGAGAGTGAGGTGCAACCTGACAACACCCACCAGACTCCTCAGACTTTAAAATGTGGTTTATTTAAACTGCCTTTACTTCTGCAGAAAAAAAAAAAGTTTGTTTTCTTGTCTTGTTTTAAAAGCTTGATTTTAAACATTTTGGTGACATTTAGCTCCTTTGTATAAAGATTAGAGTAAATCCTTGCATCCAGAAGGTATTAAAGATGAAACACAGCAAACATTTTATTTCTAAAAATGCAGCTTCAGAGCTGTGTCTGGAGCAACTAAAAAGGCTTTAACAGGATTAGACAAAAACATATTTCCTTCGTATTCATCTTTTCATCTCGATTTGAAAGGTCTAATCTTCTAAGATTTATGTCATCAAATAGAAAATACTGTTTGGAGGCCGAGACAGTAAACTGCGTTTGCCCTCTTACAGATTTCTTCTTCTGCTTTCTCCTTCAACCTTTCTTAACAAGAAATAATTCTTCTAACTGTCCTGTAATAAACTTTAACCTTTGACCTGCTAACTGACGTCTGCTTTTGGGATTTTGGAGAGATTCCTACCAATAGTTGCATTTCCATTGAGCACATTGACATTTTGAAAGTAAGTTTGCTTAACAGAAAAAAAAGAAATTAAAAAAAAAAAAAAAAAAAGTTTTTTGGTAAAAAGTTTTGGCAAAATTTTGCAAAAAAAAAAAAAAAAAAGGAAAAGAAAGAACAATCAGCCAAGAAAAATTTTTTTTTTTTTAAATTTGACCTTATATAAAATATTATTTTATTTGAACAGTATGGTAGTTATTAAATCAGAACTAGAATCTTTTAAAATAACTAAATGCCTCAATTAAGGTCAAACAATATTTTATCTTCTCCCTGCTTCTTTTTGAACAAATTGTATAAAACTACATGTGGCATGACTATTTGTCTTATTATTTTTTTCAGTTTTTACTTATCTGTTTGAAATAAATAACATTTAAATTTAAGCTTTTATACAGTTAAAAGCTTAAATTTTTTGACTCCAGGTGAGTCAAAACTTCCCCATGTGTTTGTAGATATCTTAAAGTGGGGGTAAAATCTATATTTTCTTAGCTTTATATCATGTTATTGTGTTATTTCCTCTTCAAAAACATGATTGATGTTTTGATTTGACTCTTTCATGCATGTTTGAGAAATCTGAGCTCTTAATACAAACTACATCTCAGTCCATATCTCCTAAGAACAGCTGTCAACGGCATAATGAGGAGCATAGCTGTGAAGGCGCGCTGAGGCGGAGCTTCTTAAAGAGACAGAGGCAGAATTTCAAGGCTTCAAACTGCAAAGTAAAATTTAATATATACATAGTTTTTAAAAGAACTGATAGTTACATGATTATGCTATAAAATGAGATTCTGTGCCTGGGAAATACATATTACCACCCCTTTAAATGTTTTCCCACTTTGTCTTATGACAATGTTTGGATAAATAGTCCTTTTCAAACTGATGGACAGCAACAGCTCCCTCTCTAAAGTCATTGCTGGTTTCCTTCCAGCTTGGCATTGTGATACTTTCCCTGATAGATCCAACTAAAGCCAGAAAGGTTTTTACGTCTGCCTCAGTCCTTTCCGCTCCTTGACTGTAATTAAGAGTAGATTTAGACACTTTGCTGAAATATGCAACAGTATGAGCAACGCAGAGTCCTAATTTATGCACTGCCTCTACACTCCACACTCTCTCAGACTGCAGCAGCCGCGGCTGTTTTTACCGGATGTTTGTGTGAGAAAGGTGTTCCTGAAGCTGAAGGCAAAAAAAGAAGAAGAAAAATCACATTTTCTTGAAGGAGAAAATGTGAGAATCCCGCAGGAAATTCTGCGCAGGACTGAACAGGTCAGATAAAGTTTGCTTGCCCCACAAGTTCTGAGTGTGTGTGTTTGATAAAGTTCTCATCGCAGAGATCTGAGCCTTCACGGGTCTCAGCAGTCCAAAACACTTCGCCAAATCTTGCTGACAGTGGACGACGGGCGGATAGAGTTAATATAAGAAAGCTGTTGAATATGAATGAGGTAAATGAAAGCTGATGAATGTTATCCCTTATCTCCATAAAGATTAGACTATTCCCTTGAACTTCTGTCAAGGACGAACACAATAAAGAACTAATTTGAAGAGCTAGCTTGTCCGGCAACTTGATGGACATTGATAAGGTTACCTAAGAATGTGGTGATATTGAGAATACTGATCTGATATGAAACATTTTCCAAAATAGTTTCGGTCCCGCTGCCTCTCAAGAATCCGAACAACATCCAGAGGTATTAAAACAAATAGGTCTATTAGGGATCTTTGCTTCCCGAGGGACCACTGCTACCTGATGACGAGATATATACTCTCATTCTCTTCATTTTCCTGATGTCAAATCAATCATGCGCCATCCCAACTCAAGGTGAAAGCCATCAAAGTGTCGTTCCCCCATTGTCGGAAACGCAGAGACACAGACGGGCAGAAAGGCGGCATCAACAACCGAGTTAGAGGAGAAACAGGCAACATGCCTGGAGAGATTAATCTGCTTTACTGCCAGTACTCAACGCTCAAACGACTGGGAATGAAGGAGAGGGGGGGAACGAGGGATTCACAGTGAAAACAAGTCCCTGCCATAAAACCGCCTCATAAACCTCATCAGGCCCAATGCTGAAGGAGCTGAGATAAAGTCCATCTAATCAATACGATAAGATAAGTCGGAGAAACTTTGTTCAGAACTTGGGGCTTTCAGAGGACTGAAAAGAGGCGGGACTTCCTGTGAGTTAAAGCCTCATCCGAAGGCCGGGGTCAGTCCAGATCTGTGAGGAGTTCGTCATGCTGCGGGCTGCGAGTCTCTGCATCTTCCTGGCCTGTTTGGTCCTTGGAGTCCCGGTGACCAAAGAGAAGCAGAAGGTCCTGCTCATTTCCTTCGACGGTTTCCGATGGGACTACGACCGCGATGTGGACACGCCAAACCTGGACCAGATGGCCAAAGATGGAGTCAAGGCCCAGTATGTCACTCCACCGTATCTCACCGTCACCAGTCCGACGCACTTCACCCTCCTGACAGGTAAAACACTTCGCTTTCTGCAACAGCGGTGACCAGTGCGTCCCCTGACTTTAACTCAAGAATGATCCAAAGACTTCTACAGGTTTTCTGTTTCTAATTAGGGCAAAAGTTTTACAAAGTAAAATCACCTTACAGCAGAAAATGTTGCCAACACCATCAATTACTGGTCTTTAAATTGCCATACTTTTTGCATTCTCATGCAAAGTACAAAGACAGAAATAAAAAAACATTCCCTTTGGTATTAATGAGTATTTTTGAATTTAATTGAATTTTAGTGAAAGCTGACTTTGCTGCACCCTAATCTGTTTTAATTAACTTACTAAACTTGCCTAGAAAGAATGATCTAAATCCTGATTTTATTGCTCAGAATTGGCTAATTTTACTTCTATTTGTTTCCAGTGGAAAGCTAAATTTCTTTTAATAAGCTAAAGCTGCAAAACCCTTTCTAACCCTTTCTTTGGGCTCTATGATAATTTACACATCCCTTACAACAACAAATCTGACCAAATGTTTAATTAAAGCACTACATGCTTAGTTTGTTGTTGAGTTGGTAAAATAACTTGTTTTTGGCCCTCAAGTTGATTTGATTTGATAATTTTGGCCTACAGATAGATGCTTATTTTTAGTTGATTGATAGAAAGGATGTTCTCTCTTTGCTAATTTGATTCCAATTAGCAGCTCCTACTCAAGAAATGTAACTTCTTAGAAATTAATCTCCAAACTTGGCTGTAGGACTTCGTCCAGCAGACGTCTGCTGCTGTGAATAATGAGTGCAAGTCGTCTGATGACGGTTCTGTTCTGCAGGCCGCTACATTGAGAACCATGGTGTGATCCACAACATGTGGTTCAACACCACCACGAATGAAAAGAAGGGCTACTATCAGACTCAGTTTGTGAACGAGTGGTGGGACAACGGCACGCTGCCGATCTGGATCACAGCACAGCGACAGGTTTGAGACGCCATTAAACAAAACTCCGTCCTCCCAGTTTCAGCTGCAAACTCTTCTTAAGGTTCAGCTGCATGTGGAGGAAAATGCATTTAAATACAGATAAAGTTTTTAGGCAAAATTCATCTTTTGCACATTTTCATACTTCCTGTTGGGTTTCTAGCATTTCTAAAAATGCACCTAAAAAACAAAACAAAAGAAAACACACACGACTATTTTTTGGCAATAAGTTTATGTTTTTTGGTGTCTGGAAAAAGAGCCGTTTCGAGGCTGGGCTTGGTTGGTGTTGCTAGGCAACGGTGCAGCTACCATACAATGTGACTTAATAAGCAGGAAGTTTTTCAAATGACTAATTTTCCAGACACCAAAAAATATGAATTTACTGCCAGAAAATGGTTGGGTAGGTTTTTTTAAGCACTTGGTTTGTCTTTAGAAACAGTAAGACCCAAATGGAAGTACAAAAACTGAATTTTCATTTTACATTTCCTGTAAAGGTTCCGATTGAGACTGGGATGACTGGGATGAGGACTTTAGAACCAACTTTATGAGCTGATGTAGTCTGTACCTACCTCTCAACTTTTCCAGCAGACATGTCATATGCAGTCTTTGTGTTTTACCCTTCCAGGGCCTGAAAGCGGGCTCTCTTCACTTTCCCGGCACAGCATCCACTTACCAGGGAGAGGTTGCTATGGTGACCGAAGTGGAGCCCAGTTTCTACAACTACAGTAACGAGACCTCCTGGTACGAGAACACGGACAAGGTGATGAGCTGGTTCAGAGATCAGGATCTGGACTTTGTGTCTTTGTACTTTGGCGAGCCAGACGTGACGGGCCACAAATACGGGCCCGACTCACCGGAACGCAGAGAGATGGTGAAGCAAGTGGACAGAGCCGTGGGCTACATCCGAAACTCGGCAGAAAAACACGGGCTGACCAAACAGCTGAACATCATCATGACCGCCGACCACGGCATGACCACCATCTTTCGTGGTCCAGATGTGGAAGAAATCGTCCTGTCCAAGATCCCGGGCTTTTCCTTCAGCGACGTGTCCTTCCAGCTGCTGGACTACGGCCCTTCAGGGATGCTGCTGCCCAAGCCCGGAAAGCTGGAGACCATTTACAACGCCCTGAAGGGGGCGCACCCAAACCTGCACGTGTACAAGAAGGAGGAGATTCCAGAGCACCTTCACTTCTCAAACAACGACCGCATCCTGCCCATCGTTTTATGGACCGATCCTGGATTCGTCCTCAATGGGGTGCGTATAGTTCTGCTATTATAATCAATAGATATGCTTTACTACAGCCATTCAGTTAAAAATTTATTTTGTATATATTCCTTGCACACAGTTGGATGATAAACTATTCCATCAGACCAATGAATCAATATTTATTACCATAGTAATGTAATACAGTGGTGGTTCACGCTGCCATATGAACCAATAACTGCTTTAATCACCATGGTAACACTGGCAAACTTAATCAGAACAGAACCAACAATGCAGATGAACTTATGGGTGCATTCACACCAGCCTTATTTGATCTGCTGTAATCAAACTGGTTCGCTTGCGGAGGTGTGAATGTGAAACAAATTCTGTTGCGAACTAAAAAAGTGAACTCTCATCCGTCTACAAACCTCGGCCTTGGTTCAGTTGAGCTGAACGACGATGCAGTTCGAATGCGTATGTGAACACCAAGCGGACCGGAGACTGGAAGCGAACTGCACCACAGGACATTCTGGGTATATACGACCAAACCAAACGCGAGAGTCTAGCGCTAATAGGAGAAATGGCTCATGGTCTTTTACCTAAGAAAAATCTTACAACTGCTTAAGTCTGATTCCATTCCATTTTAGTTTACATTTCATGAAAAAGGAAGTTGCTCTCCCTCTTCTTAGGTTTTCTTGTTGTTTCCTTCAGTAGTTCTTGATGCAGCGCCCACACAGATGAGAGGAGGAACAGGTTTTTCAAAGGGTTTTGGTTCATTTGACAAAGTACAATGTGAACGTGAGCTGCACCAACTGAAAATGTAACAAATATTCCATCTTTGGTTCCCAATTGAACCGAGTCTACTGGACTATGAGGCCTGATCCCCTGAGCAGGAAGCAGTCTTCTCCATGCCATGCTGCATTGATGCAATAATTCATGCAAAAAGAGCCAAGAAAAAGTTCAGATGCTCTACAGAACAGAGACAAACTTCTCAGTTGGTCCACATTTCTGCATAAAAATATTTGTTTTCTGGTCTGATGTAATTTTGGGCAACTATTATCAACAGAAAGAGTGAAATGCTCTAAGAGTACCACTCTGTGTGAAATGATTTCCCAATTTACTGAACCTCACCTGAACCTACAGCAGTAAAAACCCAGCTCTCATGTTTCAGCTTCTCTCCGGCCTGACGTGCAACATGAAGGACAGTTTAAAGCTGAAGTGACAGCTTCTGTGACAGTTCTCTGCCCAAAGCAAGTCCTATTGATTTACCCTTTAAAGGGTAAAATAAATTGCCATTTGTGCCAAATCCAGGATGCCCCATTTTAACCTGCTAGCATCTCAATAACAGCCCTGTTAACATATTAACAGCAGCCAGTAAAGTTGTGATTACGATCAGATTGATTTAGACGCACATTTATGGCCTATAACTGATGTGAGCGCCATCATGTTCACTCCAGAAACATCATCCTGTCTTGACCTCCGGCGTAATTAAATTAGCCCCAGAATTTGCTCTCTGGAAGTTGTGAAACTGAGCTCTTTTCAATCAGAAACAGGAGTGAAATTTTAATCTTGGCATATTACAGTTTTAATCAAGTGCATTTGCACGGATAATCCAGGCCTGGCTGATGACACGCAGAGCTCTCGAATGCTCTGCGAAGCTTTTCATGCCTCGAAATTCAAAATTAGCATTTTCATTTGGCTCTGCACTCAACTCAGTTGAACGCTGTCGGTCCAAACTGTGAAGGAGCTGAAGGAGCAGAAAGGGCTGAGGATGTTTGAAGAAACAGAAGAGACGGTGAAAGTGGGTTATCTGACGTCTCGGGATGCGAGCGGCAGCGATCAGGACATTAGCCGACTCTTTGTTCTCTCCCTTCATGGCTTCCAGCCGATTTGAGTTGATCCCACAGAAAGATAAGCACATCAAAACTGTTATGCAATTACTTAGATAACTGGCTGTTCTACCTATGTTTTATGACTTATAGCTATAATATAACAACATTAATTATTAGGTGGTTGTTTCTTATATGTGTTTGATGTTAAAAATAGAAGGTAGATGAAAATAATCTGCTATTAGGGTCATGAGTTGAGAGTGATTATAAAGGCAGAAAAGCCTCACAGCATGAAACCAAGTCTTTTTCTTAGCCAATACCTCCCTCTGCTGGAAGCAGGCCAGGCTGGGAAGTCCTTATTAAAATGATTGCTTAATGAAAGTTAAACTCTGATTGAACCTCCTAAAATGGGCCATGACTGTTACATCATCCGCCTCCTGTCCTTGCAGTATTTCCCCGTTCAGTTCAACAAAGGAGAGCACGGCTTTGACAACCAGGAGATGGACATGAAGCCCTTCTTCAGGGCCGTGGGTCCGGCCTTCCACCAGAACCTGGAGGTGGGGCCCTTCGAGACGGTCAACATCTACCCGCTGATGTGCCACATTCTGGGCATCCAGCCCGAGGTCAACGACGGCCACCTGAGCGTCACTCAGCACATGCTGGTGACGGCTCAACCTGCAGGTATGTTTCACTTATCAAGTGTGGAAATATTTAATTTTTCTTCATTAAATAGCTTTGGGACTCAACTTTCAGGGCATTCAAAGGACAGGCCGCCAGGGGGCGATAGAGGGCGCTCAGAAAGATGGAGGGAAGAAGAGAAATAAAATACAAAAACGAAATAAATTTTTTAAAATCTGTTTTTCACTACAAAGTATTAATAATAATTAATAATATTACTCCAGTAAATTTATAAATATGGTGTAGTAAATGTAATCCTTAAATAACATTTTTCCCAAACATTATTCGAATAAATGAGAGTGAGTAAACGTAATGATCATTAGTGATATTTATGTTAAACAATATGAATAAAGTCGGTAAAGAATGAATCATTCTGTGTAAAGGACGGTATTTAAAGATGCCCTAATATCAAAGTGTCCGAAGAAACTTTAGAAATAATGCAGAAAAAGCCCTTAATTCAGTATGAATTAATTTTTTTTTCTCCTTCTTCTTTCAGGTGAAACTCGGAACTTCTGGAAAAACGGCTTCATTGGACTGGCTGCAGTCGCTGGATTTCTTATCCTAGTTTTCACTGTATCAACGACACAGAAAATCATCAAGAGAAAACGACAGAATAAAACGTAAGGAAAACAATCAGATTATATTTTTGTAAAATTGGGATTGTTATTACCGCTCTGCATCTCTGTTACAGGATGGACAGTTCGCCAGAAGAACAGAAGTCAAAACAAACTTCACTGTGATCACAACACAAAGAAAACTTCATTCCTCCATCTTGCATGGAGAAATATCTACCAAAGGGAAATTTATCCATCATCCCATACTCTGCATATATCAGCTTAAGTTTACTGTGTTATGCATTTTTATTTTGGATAATAATGCAGCATTTTACCATGACAGATAAATTCTGAGTTTCATGCTATGAAAAAAAATTGTAAATAAATATCAGTTTTGTTCCAAAAAAAAAAAAAAAAAAAAAAAAAGAACTCAGATGTTTGTGCTGCACAAAATAATAAGGTTTAAAAAAAATACTTAAATTATTTTTGGTTTAAAATATTTATTTGTAGAGAATAAACAATATTATTTGTATCAATGAGACTACGGTAGCTGCCGAGTGTCATATTTCCACAATCACGTTCTGATTTACCCGCCTGTCTCCGTGTTCCCCAGTCAAGGTGCGTCAAGAAGGATAACACTTCCTGTTGAGACTTTCAAAATTAAAGAAGTTTCACAAAAAAATCCATAAACGTCTCCAAATTCGTTATGCTAATTTATGTCATCTCTAGATAATATATTAGCCAAATCTAAGTGTTTAAGCACATATTTGATTGATTTGTTTTCATATTTAACTCTGTTATTAATGCAGGAATATTTAGTTTCAACTTTAACGTTAAATGAAAAGGTAACTTAAAGTTTTATATTGTTGATTTTTGGGTTCAACCACTCAGAATTTCTCTTTGAGATGTATAGTGTTTTTGAAATAAATCTATTTTGTTGTAACTCACATCCTCCAAACTCACTGAGGATAATTATGCTGTGGGAAAGAAGGATCTCCAGTAGCAGTCCATCTTGCAACAAAGCTGAAGCGGCCTCTGACTGAAGACCTGCTGTATGTCACAACATGCTAACGGCTCAATTTCCAGACAGCAGAGACGATATTTCACAACAGCACGCCCTGGATGAAACCGTCAGTTGTTGGAGAGCTCTGCTAATCCACCTCATTTGCTGCTCCTTATTTAATCTCTGTATCATTATTATGATGAATGGAAAAGCTGTTTTTCTTTCTATTATTTTGACCTGGTCTTTATCCACGAAGCCTCCTTTTCAACTCCTCTGGGATTTAAGGCTCTAGTTCAGGTATTATCTGAGCTATTGAGGCGCCAGTCAGCTGCACCCAGTTGTAAAAACAAAGCCTCGTTACTATGGTTACGCGTCATAACTCAGAAGTTGTCTAAACATACAGGAACTCAACCAAAAAAAGTTAAAAGTTTAAAAAAAAGAACAAATCTGAAGTAACAGAATTTCTCTGCCATGCTCTTACTATGAGTGTCACAATAAACCCACATACGGATTAAATTAGGATGCGTCACAGTTGGTGGTGGCACACATGCCCCCCCCCCATGTCCTATGGATAAATAATTTTCCAGATGTCTCAAACAATCAGCTAAAAGATGAATCTAATCCATTCTGCAGCAGATTCCTTTTCTTCCTGCAGAGTTTCTGTTTATTCGGCACCAAAATGTTTTCTTCCCTATGAACTGTTAGAAACTTTTGAGCTTTTTGGAGCGTCTTGAACATCCTGAAACAATCTTCTGTGCAGCTCAACTCCTCACTTTGAAGTTATTTTAGTTACTAACCTCTCAGCAGCAAGTTCCTCACAGTCTGAAATTTCTGAAATTCCTGAAATTCCTTAGGAGTAAACCATCGTCAAGACAAGACAACAACTGCAGCTGAACTGAAGTAACATTTTACTCAGTAACATTTTACACTAATAAAGTTCTTTGTTATTAATAGACAAGCACCTGATCACACTCAGCTGATATTTTGCAAGGTTTGCAAAATATCATCTGTGTCAGAATATTTGTGACTGTTCGGTCTCTTGTGGACATTTCTTTCTTGAATTCATTCTACTATGTACAATTGTTCTTTCAGATTTATATACTTCATATTCCAACAATGTTTCTAAACACTTCTCATATTTATCCATGTTTTGCTAATTAAGTTCAATAGATGGATTACTATCTAAATTATTGTTTCAGCTTCTTTTCTTCTGTTTGACTTTTTTTTATTAATGTTTATTAAATTCCTCATCTTCATTCCACGTTTTTTCTGCTATATTTTGTTTTTATAATAATAGATTTACCCGCATCTTTCCAATTCCACTGCTTTGTTTACTGATAAAAAAATAGTATCTATGCTCCGTAAGCGACCAGCGCTTTTATTTTGAAGGCCTTCCTGCAAACATCCGGTGCTGTCCCATCGCTGCTCTGATTGGCTGCTGAGGAAGCCTCCGTTTTCGGGGTGAAGGCAATCATGGAGGAGCTGAGCGCCGTGGGAGAGCAGGTTTTTGATGCCGAGTGCATTTTGAACAAACGACTCAGAAAGGTGGGGCTCCAGAAACTTCTTTTTCCTCCTCATTCCGCGGTTTTACGTCCTTCCTCCGGCGGCTTCTCGCTAACCAAACCGCCGCTGTTGCCGTTTTTCTGCGCTCTTGTTTCAGGGAAAGTTGGAGTTTCTGGTGAAGTGGAGGGGATGGTCATCCAAGTAAGTGCTGCTCAGCCCGAACAATGAAAACAACAACAACGTGTCTGATGGGAGCCCGCTGCTTCCTCCGGAACCGAACCCTTTTTCATTTCATTCGGTCCAGAACCAGCAGGACACCCCAGCCTTGTGCTGTGCTCCTGGGAACTGTTTCTGCCTTTATTTGGAACCGCTATAGTTGCTTCTTTTGTTCAGAAATCCAGAGTTTTCTTTGAAACGCGGTGCAGATTTGTACCTGCATCATTAAACTGATTCAGTAGCTGGATTTCAGCCCATTCAGACGGTTAAAAATATTAACTTCGCTACATTTTTAATAAGTGTTCTGCACATGAATAATCCAAATTTGCAATAGTTTGGAAAAAACAACAACAAATAATCCTACTTTATTCAGCTTTATATTAGTTTATGACAGAAAATGTGAGGTTTTCTCCATGTTGCTGGTCCATCCCTGTAATCCTCCATCAGTTCACACTGTTGCCTGCCAGCTCCAAGGTTTTCTGTTGGAACCACATCCTTTGTGTGTGTTGGCAGAGGGTGGGGGTGGATTATTTTCCTCACTGCTGATCAGAATAGGCTGTTCACTTCCACTGATGAAGAGAAAGCTTATTACAGAGCAGATCAATCCTGTTTTGCATTTTTTATTTTTTTTTTTCCCTGCACTATAATCAGGTTGCTTGACGTATAATAAGGTTCAGAAATGCAGTGGGGATCAGGAAGAGAGCCTGCAGGTGCTTTAAAAATTGATGCGCCAAGGAAAAGTGCAGTTAGAGACTTAAATTGGCCCATTTCCAGTTAATTTAAGATGTAAATTTAAAAAACATCCCATTTAGTTTCTCTAAATTCACCAAAGCCAAGAACTGCCAACATTTTTAGTCTTCAAATATATCAAAGCTGTTTCATATTTAAAACTCTTTCTTGTTTGTCCAGACATAAACTAGACATCCAAAAGCAGGAATAGCAAAGTCTTCAGCCTGAAATTGAGTTAAAAAATTGAAATTTATATGGTAATATGTTAAGCAAGAAGAAAGAAGAAATGTTGCTTGGGAGACCTAACGCACCAGCACCCTACCCAGACATGTAAGAGCCTTGTTTGTGTAATTCATCAAAGTGAAGAGCAACTGCTGAAGATAAAAACAAAAGCTTACAGTTCAGACCTGCGTTGTTGCTCTGATATCCTGATACCCCAACTAAACCATACAGGTTTTGCTCAAGTTTGAATTTTCTGCAAAGAAACCAAATCAGCCTATATTTCACCACTGATTATTAATCAGCCAAAAATCTGTTTGTTTCTCCTATCAAAAATAAAAACTCATCATTTCCAGTCTGTTAGCACATCAACCAACCTTAGAAGCACTTATGTTATCAGACTCTGATAAAAGGTATGGTTATATGTGGACAAACGAACTATTGACCCCATTTCTGTTTTTAGGAAATCAAACCCTGATGTCTGTAGTGAAATTAAACCAAATTACTCCATGAATTATTTAACTTGCTGTCAAATTCTCCTATCCGATGGTGGATGTTGTATATTATGGAGCTAAAATATTAGTATGCAAATTCAAAAATGCTAAACTTGCATCTAGTATGAAGTAAATAATGGTAATGGCAGAGAAAGTGTCAGACAAATGTGGGTTGATGGAAATCAACGTCAACTATATTTCAGCAACAGTTTTGCTTTTAATTATTTAGTTTGGCTTTAAAAAAAAAAACAACTTTCCTTACATTTCCCTCTGAGAATCATCTAGAAAATGACTCTTTAATCATTGGGTGTCATTTTCTATTTATTTCAGACACAACAGCTGGGAGCCGCAGGAAAACATTCTGGACCCGAGGCTGTTGGCGGCGTTCAATAAGAAGTGGGTTTCCCTTGGTTTCCTGTGCAGTTTATGGTGTTTTGACTCATTAATTGTTTTAATACATTTAGTGACATCCCAGATTAACAAAAGGCAGACAAGAAAAAATGAAAGAAAACCTTAAATGTAGTTTTAAAAAGCAGAGTTGAGTCCTGATTTCGTTAAAAAAAAAAAAAATAATAATTTCTGCCTTTTCTGTTATTTCTATACGACGGAGTACTGGAGTCAGAATAGAAGATATTTTTTTAAATTATGAGGGGAAAAAAATCATATTTCATTTTTCATTATTTTGTGTAGGAGTTCTCATAAAATTACGACTTTATTCTTACATTATTACGACTGTCGTGCAACTTTCTTCTCACTTTATGACTATTTTCGTTTAAGAAATAGCCTGGCCCTAATATTCTGTTGTAGCGGATATGGATATAGAATTGAAGTTGCCCAAGGACACAGCCTTGAGGATCCACGCATGTGATTGTTGGATTTTGTCCCAATTTTATGGCACAACAAGGTTCCTGAACCAGTTTGCCTCAGTAGTAGATGATCTCTGCAAAGTGTTAATCAAGAAGTTAATTTGTTCATTAATTCCTTTTTCAATAAACTTTGCCAGAATGCACAGGAGTCATAAGTTTCCAAAGGTAGCGTCACTTGCTGCTCCTTTTATCCTCTCAATGCAAAATATTTTTCCCCTCAGAGAACAAGAAAAAGAGCTTCTGATGCTTAAAAGACGCAAACGACCCAGAGGACGACCCAGAAAGATCATAGTAAGTACCGACCACAGCAGAACTGTCTGCTTTCTGGACCAACAATGGACCGCTAATCAATTCCTCTTAAAATTGTAGGAGAATATACCGGAACCCCAAAAATCAAGCACCTCCTCATCCGCTTCATCCTCCTCATCCTCCGACTCCTCATCCTCCTGCTCCTCTTCGTCCTCATCATCAGAAGATGACGATGAGGGCGATGACAGCCACGCCAAACAGGCGAGCCCGACCGTCAGGCCACGGGAGCTGCATCCTGTCCCTCAGAAGAAGGCGCAGATCGTCATGGCGAAGCAGGAGCCCCCGAGGAAGCGAAACAGGAAGCCCCTCCCTCCGGAGGCGAAGGAGTTTCAGCAGAACAAGGGTCCGCGCAAAGTCCTGAAGACCGCCAAAGAGACGGATCTTCCAGGAGCGATCAAGAAGCCGGTTCATCCGGCGAGCTTCACCTTCATGGGTTTCCACCGCAGCTCAGCCAAAGATGCGGCGGCTGGTCCGTACAGGAGCCCGCTGACCCAGGGTGGGGCGGTTAAACCCGCCATCAGCTCACCTGGATCTGGGAGATCTTCAGTCCAAACCGCGTCTCTGGCCTTGAACAAATCCAACCAGAGCAGAAGTGCAACCGAGGGGAAGCTATCCATCTCCGGGGGGAACAGCGGAGGAAGTCTGGATTTGAAAACAGCTGCTTGTAAATCCAAAGGAGTAGCTGCTCTGAATGTGAATACCACCAAACATCCAGTTCAAGGAACCACTCAGCACACTCTGAGCCCACCCAGTGGACCAAAGAAGCCCCACTCCACCGGGTCCGCAATGCAGCGGGTAGCCGGCACTAAAGCAGGGGCCTCCCAGACTTCTAAGAACACCTCCTCCAATCAAGGCCATCAGCCCCTCAACCTTCAGAACAAGCAGTCTCAAAGTGGCGACGCTCCTGGGAGCGGCACCACCGCGGCGTCGGGTCTGAGAAGTCCAGTCATCCCTGCGAGAAAACCCACAGTCGCCCAAAATCGGGAGGCAAACGGCAATAAAAGTCCGGTTTCCTCTGGAAGACCGCCTGCCAGGAAACCGCAGGCCGGTGGAGACAAGCTCAGAGAGATGAAGGAATTCCAGAAGGTCCAAGGCCGGTTGGACAAGTCCTGCTCCGAGATCCAGAACCCGCCGGCAAGAACGGCCACTAAAGGCAGCAAGAAAGCCAAAATGACCGACATGAGCACGGGCGAAGAGGAAAGCAGCTCGGAGTCGGACCACGACTCTTCGTACGCTGGACAGGGTCACCCAGTGTCGGGCCAGAACCAGGACTGGAAGCCCACGCGCAGCCTGATCGAACACGTGTTTGTGACCGATGTCACGGCGAACCTGGTCACGGTCACGGTGAAAGAGTCGCCAACCAGCGTGGGCTTCTTCAGCATTCGCAACTACTGACAGTCGACCTGGGCGGGTCTGCAGCGTTCACTAGGTCCTCTAATGGTAGTCAAGACATATTTTAGAGAAAAACAATAATAATAGAGTCAGTTATTGATTGTAATTATTTATTTTGTCATATGTATTAAAAAAGTGCATTTTGGACGCAGAGAAATAAACGTTTGTCCTCGTTTGTTGTTACTCAAGAGAGAAACAACCTGTTGGTCGTATTCAGTTACAGGGTCCATGTGATCATTAGTCCCAGTCTTAAAGGGACGGTTCACTCTAGTGTCATTTTAATGTTAAATTCAGAGGTTATTAGCAGAAGTATTTGAATTGGTATCTTAAGTTTCAGATAGATTTGGCCAATCAGAACAAGGCTGAGACAAAATGTTGGTGTCCAATTTTAAAACTCTTACCAGCACAAAGAAACTCTCAGCTAATATCTCAAAGGTAAATATTTAGCTTGATGTACCGATATATAATGATATATATTCCAGTTTTCTGAGAGTTTAAAAAAAACAAATATTTAGCTAGCAAATTAACTATTTAGCTCATTTAGTTAGAATGCACCAGTTTATCAGTTTTACGATAAGTGTGATCAGAATGTTACAATCAGAAATAATTAAACGGTGGTGAGATTATTTGAATTATTACAAACCCATCTATCCTGAGGCAGTTTTAGTCGGCATCAATTTTTAAATTTGAGTGTTTTGTAACTTAACTGTTTTTATTTCTGCAGAGACAGAATTATCTTTAGCTCCATCACGGTGTCCATGTTGCCTCAGCAGAGACCTAACTGGGCTGCGTTTTCCACGCCTGGTTGGACCGGTTGCAGCATTATCACAGGTTCTGTGTACACGCAGGAAGTCAGATACGGTATCTGTGTTCACAGAGTCGCTGACGTGAAGGTAAAACTTCTGAGTGGAGGATGTTTTACGCCTCTGTCCCTTTCTGCCGTTTTAACACACGCAGAAGGGATAATGAGCAGAAAAACATGTTGAAATTTTGAGATTAATTTGAGGAAAAAAATTGAATTTTTAAAAATGTTTATAAAAGCAGTTTAAAACAGCAGTATAAGATGTCCTGTACAGTCACCAGCTGCGTTTCCTTTACAAAAATATTCTGCTCATGTTGAAAAAACACACCTCATGTGAATAAGTTTGTTCACATGGTGTGTCATTCCCATCATCCTGCTACTTTCCGTCAGTAGTAACGTCCGTTTGATCACAATGTGCGATGTGAGAAACAGTGTTTCCATTGCAGTTTTGCGAAATACACAAAGTTTGATAGAACTGATTAGGTTGTATTGGGGCGAGCTTCAAAAGTTAAAAAATTTAGACTTTTGGAAATTATTGATTTTAGATCAATCTAAGTATTTGATTTTTTTTTAGAAAATGTTTGACTTCTCAAACTCAGAAATGTCCTTGTTTTTTTTTTTTTTTTAGAAAATTTCTGACATTTTTTGGGAAATTTACTAGTTTTTTTTCTTTTTAAATATCAGATCGGTGCATCTCTAGTTATAAAACAGCTCTAGTTTTATTCCACCCTGACGCAGGTGTTTCAGGCCAGAGAGAGGAACAAAGAATCTGGGTCTTTATCTGATGTAAAGGGAAAGAAACAGCAACCAATGTGCTGCTTTCTGCTCCCGTGGGAGGAGTTCAGCAACAAAGCAGCGACTCAACTCGCCTGCAGACTGAGCCGTTCTTTTACCCTAAAGATAGCTGCGGTTTCAGGTAGCTGTTTGCAGGGAGGACCCCCAGAGCATTGCATGGAGCCTAAACCTGTTTGATTTTCTTATTTGTAGTCCTGTAACGTGAGGGAGGAGCTCCTGCTGGGAGAAACAAATGTTGCACGCCTGATTGAAAGCATTTGAATGGTTTAGTTCTGCTTTATTCTTTCATTTAGAGCCAAGCTATGATGTTATTCCACCGGCGGGGAGGCTGACGCAACTCGCTTTTTTACTTTTCTGGCATCTACTTTTTTACAGATATTTAAAACATCAAGCCATAAACTGCCACATATCCATCTAGATGGGGTTCGTTTTCTGTTTGTGACCTATTTATTTTAACCATCAAGCCTTGTGAAACTTCACTAATAAACAAATAATAATAAAAACAAATGACCTCAGTTTATGTTATTTTTCTTCAAATAAATGTTTTTTTTTTTAGTAATTTGAAAGAGAATGCCTCTTCCTGTCTGGAGATTATTGCACTTCTTCCTAGAAAGGAAGAAAGATTTTCCTAAAACTAGTCCTGTATATATAGATATATATATTTCAACTACATATTTATATATCCCAATCAATTGGCTCCATACAGAAATGCCCTGAAAGTATCGTTTCATGCATCTGCCTCTGCACAATCAAAAACTACAATAATATTGAATAAATTAGAATATCTGATGAGGCTCATTTGTCAGATTAAAAGTAACATTTCAAAACTTTTAACCATTTTTTTTTTATGAGATCCACATTTGGATTAAAATTTCTTATTGTTTTGATATTAAATGTCTTGTTTTCTTTAGCTGTAATCAAGAAATAATAATCAACAAATTAATCTAATCTTTTATGTGGCTCGGTGGCTGCATTGATGTACATGGAGACGTTTAACTGATGAATAAAGTATGAGGACGGTTTTCGCTTTCTTGTAATTCTTGTAATCGAACCACTAATGTCCATTAACTTTTACTGAAAATCTGAACTTTCCATCAATTTATGAAGAAATAGTGAACAAAATCTTACTGTTGCTAAGAGTAGACAATAATTTATTTTTTGTAATAATTCAACTCCAAAAAGTGTAAAAACCGACTGATAAAGGTAAGTTTATCAGTTTCATATAAATCCAATTTAATTGTTCACTAAATCGCCACTAGATGGCGCCCTTACACTTGATGCAACAGACCTAAATTGTGTGTAAAAACTGGTTGTTTTTCTAAGTAATGCTACACCGTAGTCTATATGTAGTGCTTCCCTACAAAACAAGATAAAATAAGTTACTGAGAACAATCTAATGGAACAAATATATGCATATGAAAGAGGTTTTTCTTTCACACAATTTGAATTTTAACTCCTCTACAATTCCAAACATTTCAGAATAAATGTAGATTTGAAACCTTATGATTCTCTAGAGAACTCGGAAAATCCAAGCAAGCCTCGTTTTCGTCCCTTCAGGTCTTCGTGTGATTTGACTGTGCAGTTTCCAACTGATCATCATAGAAGTAACCACAGAGTAAGTATTGGTAATCTAACTTAACAATAAATCATTTAAAATCAGCCTATTGAACATGTCAAAAATCTTTAGACTAGAAGTTTTAAGGCCAGTTTCTATCCTTCCTGAGCTGCAAACTGCTGCCACCACAAAAAGTCTGTCCATCACCAGAAAACACACCTGGCAAAGCAAAATAAATGACTATTCAACCAGTAGACTGATTTAAAATCAGATATTTTACTGTCCTTACCTTCATCAGTAGAGCGTTCTGCTGCTGATTATAGCTGCTGGTTTTCTCTGTTTTGAAACTGTCCAGTTGGTAAAATAACCTCCCTTAGTGATGACAAAATTGTCCTTGGATGTTTAGGTTAAAAGTCAACCTACTTCACTGTGTGGACAAAATGTTCAATTTATTCCCAAGACCAAAACAGACCCAAAGTGTTTCAGCTGCTCTGAAGTATTTAGTCTACTTTGTTCATGATCTCTGACCTTTTTTACACTGCTGGGACCAAAATGGTCACTTTAGTTACGGAAATATAAAGTTGTCTCATCAGCATGCATGTTACACATCTTCTACCATCTCACAATTTCAATCGAATCTCCTCTAATAATGGCCCATTCAACTAATTAGAATATTATAGATAACATCATTTATTTCAGGAACTTTATCACTTAGTGAAACACATTATATAGATTTATTTGAAAGCCATACTTTCTGTTAACTATAGTGATCTTCCACTTACAAATAATGAAAACTTAACATTTAAAATGAGAATATTACATCACATTTAAAAAAGACAAACAAGTGGAAAGCATCTTTAATACCTTCTTAAAGATTGTTTTTAAAAAATGTTTTTAATCCAACATGCCTCATCTATTTTTATTCTAATTTTCTGAAAGTGGCGATACAAATGGCAAACAGTAAACCATAATAATCGGTGGTAATGGGATCACAAGTGGCCAGAGAACGGAGCCTTGAGGAACCTCACATCTGATTTTCTTTTTTTCCAGTTTATTTATCTCAGGTTGATAGAAACCCGCCTTTTCCCAATCGATCAATGTGTTGTGATTAGTTGGGTAAGGTCCCAGTAAAACCAAACGAGTCAGGATTAACACGTTTCTAAAAGATTTTGGGGCGTTATTTGGCGAAAAGGAACGAGGCTGAATTAAACATAATGACAGAGTATGGCTTTCAAACATTAACTACAGGCTTTTGTCAACAGATTGTGTTAAAATGTTGGTTCTGACTAAGTTGAACTTTCACCCCACAGAGACAAAACAACAGGAATGTCACAGATAATCTGGAATAACACATGGGAAGATTATTCCTGCATTGTTTCCTGCTTGGCTGTGGAGGAAACCGTGCAGCACCTTTCAGGCCACAGACGCCCCTTTCCCTCTTTCACCACCGCAGTATTTACACACTCCTAACAACACTGTCACACAGCCTGAGGACCTGACAGAAGTTATCATTACACAAAGCGCTCTGTTCCATAATTTATAGAGATCCCTGTCCCAGTCATGTGGAGCTCTCCCGAAATAAATTCAAGTAAACACTTACGCGACAAAGAGGCACTCACAGTGGCCTGGTATGCATAAACAGTATGAACAGTGTGACAGTGTAATGCACCCCCGACCCCCCGAACTCAACACACACACGCATATATGAAGGCCAACAGGCCGGCCCTCACTGGAGGTTAGAAATGACCCTAAAACTCAACCTCATCAATGCAGCATCAAGCCCCGATCCACCCGAGTGAATAAACCAGACAAATCCACCTTCAATCGCACCACAGCAAATCTAAAACGTGTTATTTTGCAGATTTCTTCATCAGGAGAAACTTTTTCTTTCTTTCTGGAACGTCTTTTTGTTTGGCAGTCGGCTCTCCGCTGCACATCAGACTCCTGGAGATGGTGGTGCATTTATAAGAAGGATGAGAAAACAGCCAAATACATCAACATGAAGGCAGTTTGATCCGATGACAGGCGGTCAGGTGGAAAAGAAAGTACACCCCTGTCAGAGCCAGGATGATACCAAGCTCTACAATCATTACAAACTGACCGAGGGAATACACAAGGTTCCACTCTGTCGGGATTTTAACACATAGATAAATAAATATGAAGAGATTATAAAGAAAGAAAGAGAAACAGAGAGACACAGAGAAAGAGAGTTAGAGAGAGACAGAGGAAGAGATACAGAGAAACAGGCACAGAAACATTTAGTTATGTTAAGATGTGCACTTTGACTAGGCCATTGATTAATTTCTTTGTTGTAGATTAGCTGCTTTGCTTGGAATAAGCAGATACAGTTTGGACTAAACTCCTGCTGTTGGACAAATGGACTCAGATTGGAGTTTGTAGTTGACTCCATGACCAAGTTGTCCATGTGGCTGCAAAACGAGCCCACATCATGACTCCTCCGCCACTCTGCTGTCCATTGTTCCAGAAGTCGCGCTTCATTCAGACGGAGCTCTGTGAACCCGATCAGTTTTAATTTTTCCAGATGAGGTCATTTCTAATTGTACCGTCATTAGCTTGAATATTTAACACTCTATGAGGGGATTCTAAGGAGTTTGATCTTTTTTTCAGCGGTTTGGAAATGACCTCATAACCCTTCCCAGATTGATGGGCAGCAACAGTTGCTTCTCCAGGGCCATTGGTGATGTCTCTCTGTCTTTGCATCAAACTGTCCAAACTTACTGGACTTGCAGATGATTTTTAGCAGCAGACTCCAGCTTTCCCCTCTAAATACGGCAGAAGAAGGGAGGATGAACTTTGTTTTCCAGACTGTGCTCGACAATTATGGTGTCACGTTAAAATAATGTGATTATTATCACTGCACCTTTATTTCGTTTGTCTGACTCCTTCCTCTTCCAATCATCGTAACCAAACTGTTTGGTTTCAAACAGCAGAAATAGTTGCTATTCGATTTCAAAGGGAATGTTTGGAAACCCGACCCGGCCCTCCAGCGAACATACCTTACACCCGCGTCTCCCTCACCCTCCTTCTAAATCACTCCGCTGGAGCAGAGTAAACAAACTCCAGTTTGCTCTCTGATATTGAGAGGTTCAGACAAGCGGCAGTCCTCCGCTATGACAACACGGCCTCAGACAGACGATGTCATCCATCTTACCTCACTCTCCATCCATCACCGCGCCGGAGTCGACATGTCTGACAGTCCCACTCTCACTTTCCTCATTGGCACGGGTGTCCACATCTGTCACATTTTCCCCCCAGATTTCTTTTATTACGCCAGACGGACTCCGCCTCCTTCGCACTGAAATCCGCCGACACCTGAAGGACAACCAGGCAGAGAGAGGACTTATTGATTGGTCACGGTGTCTGATGTCATCGAGGCGCAGGAACCGTTTGCTGCCATCGCTGAACTACCTGGAAAACTGAACGAAAGAGTCAAACTTTCATGCTTCCTTCTGAGGAGCTCTAGTCACATTTGACACCAATCGTACAGATTGTACTAGGAAGCAAAGGGAAACTGACAGATTTATGATCATATTTGAGTAAAAAAAACAATAGTTTACATGATTATATATTTAAAGTCACTTAAATTTGTTGTCAGGTTTTTGTAATAATAAAAAACCCACCAAATTGCTTAGGGAGTTTTCAGCCTGTTGATGCCACTGGTTCTTTCCTTTAATTGAATTAACCTCTTATGTAACTATAAGCAGGACGGAGGCTAAAACAATTAAACATCAAATTGATTATGCAGTGGCCAAATTATCTACTAAAACAAAAATGTTTCAGAAAACTGGAAGTAAACGTTTCCTTTAAAAGATTATTTAAAGTTCATTTTTAAGAGTCTGAAGAAGTGGCTTTTGGGATCTTAGCAGTCAGTCCAGAAAAGGACAGATTTCATAGATTCAGGTGTTTTGTAGAAAACACACTAAACCAAGACGCTAAACTATCGTCTGTTCCGGCCGAATGCCTTGAAATGAAGATTAACAGTGTAGGGAAGTAAAAAAATAAAGTCTGCAAAGATTCTCTGACGTGAAAAATTTCAACCATGATTAGTCTGTTGCAGAAGTTTGCACGCCTTTTCTTGAAACACCTTATTCAGATCCAGCATTCAGTCTTTTAATTGGTTGGATAGCATCAGGCATCTTTATTCAGGTGATCCAACAAAATGTCAGATTTAGTTCTGGGCTTTAAAAAGGCCAATAAAACTTCAGATTTCCTCTATTGAAACCGTTTGTTTCAATACATTTTCTGTAAATTTACATTAAATTTTCCAAAGAAAAGAAGCTGGTAACTAATTACACCCAATCCTTCAAGCTTTTCAGGAATAATACAAACATGTCTCAAGAATACAAAACATTTTCTGTCTTGGACTAAATCAAATGAGCTTTTATATAAAAGAAAACCCGGCAAGTTACCAGCATTTGCTTGTTCTAAATCAGATTTTTACCTGTAAATTCTCACATAAACAGGAAGAGAAAGAGTCAACAGTGGCGAACAGTGTGGGGAGTTATTGAACAAAGCAGCTTCTGACATGAAAGCCATTTTCTCTCCCACCGAGGAGTTTCTTTTCACACCCACGGGGCAGAAATCAGGACGTTTCTGCCTCTGCTGTGAAGCTGTGGTAACAAAGTCAAACTGTATCTTCCAGACTTAGGGGGCCAGCGGGAAGTTTGGCCTTCTGATCCTCGTATAATCTGCCCTGGGGAAGACACAGCTCCTCTCCTTACCTCCATCAAAGGCGCCAAGCCTCGACTTTCAGCCTCACATCCTGATCTGATTGAGGTGGAGAGAAAATATTGACTAATTCGCCAGACAAAGCAGAGTCAATATTTGGAGCCGTTTCCATGATGCTCAATGGGATAAAACCGGGAATGTGACCCAAACTGCTCTATTTGCATCTTAATAGCAGGAAGAAAGACAAAAGTCAACTTTATTTACATTATTCTAACGCTGAGCTTCCACAAAAGCTTGATTATTTTCTCCAGAGTCTGGAGAGCTTTACTCAACCCACGGAAAAGTCCCGTAAAGCCCGTGGCACCAGGAGGGGCGCTCGGATAAATCAGCAGCAGGCTGTGAACGAGGCCCGGAGCCGGAGGACCTGTGTGCAACAGGACAGCTCTATCGCTGAATTTCACAGGTCATTACTCTGGCTCCAGCCATCGCTGCCTCCAGTGGCTCTGGAGACGGGCAGCTTTTTCTCAGAGACAACAGCTTACTGGGCTTTGTGCCGGCTAAACAAGCGTGTCTGTCTCACAGCAGTAGATTAATGTCCAGATAGAGCTTTTTACTCCTCAGGGAGACCTGCAGAGGAGCCATCCATCAACCTTTGGAAACCATTACACAATAACAGAATAACAAAATCAGGGAGACGGGTTCACTGACAGAACCGCGTCCACTGGGTTTACAGTGGGAGAGGCGGACAAAGGAGGACGGTTCTCAATTAGGTCCTCACAAGCAAACAGGAAGGTCGGATTTCCTGAAAAACCAAAGGAACTCTGGGAATCCGTCCATAAAACATAACTTTCGTTTTCCCAGTGAATGAGCGTGAGTTCAGGGCAAAAAGTACTGTTTTATGTAGTAATTTCAATAAAATTATATACAGATGTTTAACTCTATAATAAATATATGTGATTTAAATGTATTTATCAAAGTAATGTGATGCAGAATGTTTTTTTTTTTGTTAGACATAAGCAAGTTAACCAATCAGATGTTAGGCTCTAATAAATAATTTCAAATAAATACACTTAGTGATCTAGTTTAGTATTTGTAACATTTAAAAAGTAATAAATATTGATTAAGAATAAGAAACATGTTTTTAGTTGGATGGTGGCACTTTCTGCCTTCCATACGAATGTTAAAAAAAAAAACTTTGGTTGCTTTTGATAAACAAAAGCAAAAATTGACAAACTGCACAATTTTAATGGCAGATTTAAAGCTGAAATTAACCTAAGTTGATTTTATTTAATGCATTTATTTTGTAACATTGCAGTTAAAATGCACAGAAAAACTAAAAACATAAAAAAAAATTCCAAATATTTGTCGGTTTAATGACTCAAAATATCACGTTTCTCAAAATATAAAAAAAAAACTTCTCTAAATGAATAAAAATTAAGAGGAGCAGCTAATCTATTCAAAACTTTAACTTTAAGATGCTTTTTAGACATTTTTTTTTTCTAAAACATAAAGCAGAAACGTTTCTATTCAAGATGCTCCTGGGTTTTTGTTGTTTTGGACAATGATTGATGACTCCATGCTGCTCTGCACCAGTGGCGTCTCCGTTCTACAGGAGCTTCTTCTTCTTCTTCTCTGATTGTCATGTGTGTGCTAAGCACACAAACCCTCAGTCCTCCACATGAATGACAGTAAACAACACAGGAGCTCTGGTTGCCTCCCCCCCACCATGCTACTCCCACCCTGAGGAGAGAGGGGTCACACAAACAGCATCTGACTGGCTCTTAATTTGTTTAAAGCGGCCCGTTCAAACAGGATCCCCAGCAGGGAGAAAAGCTCGTTTCCAGGGCCGGAGCTGCGTTGTTCAGGAAGGAGATCAGGCTGCTGCTCCAGAGGCGCCGGCTTGTAATTAACACACTGCAGATTACGTTTACAGGACCAACACGGCCTGAATGAGTTTTATGATGGCCGCCATTGTAGCTCTGAAGACTCAGCCTCTCTGCTTGTGTCCTGGGCGAGAACAGCTGACGGAGGAAAGTTTCAACCTGAGCAGGAATCCTCAGGATTCCCTCTGGTTCCCGATGCGTCTCCTGCGTAATTCATTCCTGTTCTCACATCCTGCAGCTTTCCTTCACTTGCTCCCAGTCATGCTGCTGCTTTAACTTCACACACCAGATGATTTCATTTCTAAGCAGCTGCTTCCTCCTCCTTTCCACCAATGACCTTACAGAAGCAACCGCTGCTGCTCATCAATCTGCAAATACTCCCAAACTCTAGTCTGTTTTCACACCTGATATTCTGGTAAACTCAGTTCATTTTGGGACACTTTCCCTCCTCACCTGTGGGGGCGCTGCACCAAAAACCACTGAAGGAAACGACACAAATACCTCCGAAGAAGACACTGAGCGCAACTTCCTTTTTTATAAAGTGGAAACAAAAATGGAGTTTTAGTGTTTGTGGGATTTCTCTTCTGTCAAGCCGTTACTTCAGCTAGCACGTTTGTTTCGGTTGTATTTACCCAGAATACCTTGTGCTGAAATACTTTTTCATCAATATTAAGGAATTATTTACTTCAAACAATCTCCTATCTTGATTTGATGTATTTATTTCAAACAGGTTTTTAAGAAGCAGAGAAAACATGTGCATACATAACCAAGAACAAAATCATTTGTTTTCCACAACTTTTCTGTTTGAAAAGGAGCAGACGGAAGTTAACACTTACTTAATGCCACCCCTTATCTAAGTTAAATGAATTATATTACTTACAGACTCAATAGTTATCAAAAATTTCTAACTTAAACCACATTATAATAGTCATATGCCTGTTAAATATCCTCTGCTAAAGAGCAAACTAATGAATTATATTACATACAATAAATCTTGCTGAAAAGTTATTTGTAAGTTAGTTTTGTCTTATTTCATACCAACATATTTGCACTAGAAAATAGACCAAAATTACTTGTTAAGATTTTATGTTTTGATTCCAGCTGCAGCGTTTAAACATCAGTAAGATATGAATCCATCCCGGACTCATATTTTATCTCAGGGTTAAAATTTCAAAACAAGCTGAACATGAACTGTGTGAACGTCTTCCAGAGGATCTGATCCCAGATCGGGAGGCAGGGAAGAGTCGGTCATGTGGAAAACAAAAGCCCGGCTCCTCCATCCGTCTTCCCAAACCTGTGTGTCTAAAGCACTTCACAGTGAATTAGGCTGAAGTGGAAACCCACTCTCCAGACTTGCAGCCCTTCTTTCCACTCCACGGCCAGGTGATAAATCTCCCGTTCTCCAGCGCCGCGCTGCCTCAGCTCTCCCTGAGAGTCTGACCCGAGACGGAGGAGCTTCAAACAGCGACACCAGACACACGGCGGCGCAAATTCAAGCCACATATTTAGTGGAAAGCAGCAACACGTTTCCCTCTAGTTTGGGATAAACTCCTGTTAATCAAAGGCTGCATGTTCCATAGGTTGAATATACAGAAGAGAAGAAAAAAGAGGAGTAATTGTCTCTAATTAACACGTTGCAGCTTGTTTGTAATTCATATGCAAACAGAAACATAAAACCAACAATTTGTGGTTTTAGGAGGAGCAGCGTGCTCAAACTATTATGAAAAACAATAACTGAAAATATATTTGACATTAATCTTAATTCCTGATTGGGAGCTTAAATCCAAGACGTCAGAACCTCAGGTTCTTGTTTTGAACGGCATATGAGAAAAGCTGGAAATTCATCCCAGATATTAGCTTTAATTCTGCATCGCAGTGTTTATGTGGCGTGTTTGTGCAACACCTCGACAGAATGCAATTATGCGACAGAACCCACAGGCGCTCAGTCAGCAGCAGGCAGACGCCAGCCTGGTTCTGCCGCAGGGCTTTTCCTCCCGGTAACCTTCCACCCTGCAGAGCGCTGGATCTGGATGAGGTTCCTGCTTCTGGAACTTCGGCTTTGATTCTTCTCTACTCAACGTTTCTCATTAAACTTCTGATTAGATTTCACCGATTTCCTTATTGGCTGGGCTCTGAGACGCATCTGGAAAGTTACATTTCATGGGCAGTGACTGGAGGTGAGTCATTAAAGCTGCAGAGTGAGACTTTTATAAAATATGATTTTAAAATTGTCATGTTGACACCGATAATCTGTCTCCTCTGCCTACACAGGCAGTCAAAAACAACCAATCGGAGTCAGAAGGAGGGTTCTAGCGCTGGCAATCATGCTCGTGTACTCTACTTTGTTCACCACAATGGAGTCAGCCATGAATGCTCATGCTAGTTAGCTTAGCCACCAATAACAGTGGATAAACTGTTTTCCTGGAGGAGTTATTTGTCCTTTATTAGCACTTTGAGAATTATAGAATAATGGAGTAACAGAAAATAATCATTAGTTGCAGACCTACATCAAATGTTTATCTGGATGATTTCATATCTTGTTTGTCTTGTTTGTTTTACATCTAAATAAAAACGAATAGCTGAGAATGACTCACTATAAAAGGATGTCTGATTTTATGGGACTTTCATTTGCTAGACATGTTTTATGGTTCTTGAGCGAACACAGAGGAATGTTAAGTCTATTTTTGTTATTCTTACAAGAAAAAGGAAGCAAATCTGGAATCAATTTTCAGATATCTTGCGATGGGTCTGGGAATCCCTCAGACCTCATGGAACCACGTCTTCAGCTTCTTACCGCTCGAAGGAACAGAGTGGATTAATAATCGCCCCGTTGGTTTAGCGGAGCGAGATGGCGGGATGAAGAGCCAGGCCAGATAAACCTGAACACACTGGCGGTGCCATGGGACCGGGCGGGAGGGGGACTTATTACAGAGGGACACGCTGGAAATGAGTGATTGATGGCTCACATGCCGCTCGTTGGGCACAGACTGGAGCTGGAAGCTGCCAGCGGAGCCGAGCCCAGGCAGAACAAAGGCCCGGCTCGGAGTGCGAGCGAGCGCCGGCCTGCCGCTGGAGCCCCGCAGCTTCATATTTACATACGACGCTCAGGAGGTAATTGCAGTGAATTCCTGTAGAAGGTGCAAACAAGGGGCTGTTTCTTTATCCCACACAACAAACACACCAACAGGGAACACTGCAAAACTGCAACGGCTCACCAGGTTTAGTTTTGGTTTAGCTTTTATTGCAAATACTTTAGTATGCTTGAAATAAGACAAAACAAGATGTAGCAGCTTGTTTTAAGTCAAAAAAATTCTCAATATTATATTGGCAGATTATTTCATGTCATGTTTTAAGTGAAATAATCTACCAATGGAATGAAAACTTTACAACATTAAGTGATTACTGACTTAAAACAAGCTCCTAAATCTTGCTGGAAACTTCCTTCTAAGTCACTACACTCCAAATAAGACAAAACAAAGATATTTGCATTAGGAACTAAGCAAAAATACTCTAATATTTTGTGTTTTTGCAGCGTAAAGATGCAGAAGGGCACACTACCAAAACAAAATCTTATCACGTATTCTTGTCTAGTTCCTAATGCAAATATCTCATTACAGTTGAAATAAGACAAAACTAACGTAGAAGCAAGAAATATGTTCTTATACTTAGACGATAATTTCTTAACAACGACTTAAAACAAGTAAAAAGTAAATAAAATCAATTAATTGCGAAAACAAACTGACCTTTCTATTGATCTATTTTATCTTGTAGTTATCATGTAAGATCTGTGTGTCTCTTAATTGTCTCTTGGGGAACAAATAAGATTTTTTTTAATTGAATTGACTATTGATTTTTAAAAAAAGTGCAGATCATTTCACGTATAACATGGGAAAATGTGTTTTAGGTGAAGTAATTTGCCAGTGTAACTTTTATTATTGACTTAAAACATGATCGCAAATCTTACTGAAAAGTTGCTTGTAAGAAAGTTAGTTTTGACTTGTTTAGTCAAAAATAACTTTCTAGTGTAGAAACTAGACAAAAATAAAAGTTAAGCTTCTGTGTTTTTGCCGTGTAAAACTTCTCAATCCAAAAAATAAACAGATTAACTACTGCTTGTTGACTCAGGTTAGGGAAGAGAGGTTTCCATGACACCGAGAAACAGAAGAAATAATTAGCATTAAAATCAGTTTCTCTGAAAGTCTTGTTTATCCTGGAGCTGCCCGTATCTAACCAGTCGTTCACAGTAGTTGATGGGCAAAAGCCAAAACGTGTCAGGGTTGCTACGGTTCGTGAATTTAAGTAAACGAGCTACGCCCTCGCTGCTCTCCACTTGGCAGGGCCGCCCCATGCACATCAAAGTAAGGTCTGACCTTGCATACCAGATGAGGTTTCGATTAATGAGGTCTGAACATCAAACACTGAGATTCCTCCCCCTACAAATCAAAGAAATTTACAGCCTGAAAAGAAAGAAATACCTGAAATAAGAAAGGAAAAGGACTCCATGTCAGCAGCAGGGAGAGGATTCAAAAAGCCTCCCATTATCTGATGAGTGGGAAGCCACAACTTTCACCAAGCAAATAAAACCTCTTACAGGATGTTTATGTTTCAACCAAACAGCTAAACCAGGAAAACAACAAAGACGACGTCGTCACCTCGACAGCAACCGGAACCACTTAGGATTCCTCATAACGGATGGCAACAGTTTGAAAATGCAATAAAATCAAATCCATGGTGCAGAGAGATGTTAAAGCTGACGGCGACAAGTTGTTGACTACATTATAAAACAAACAGTTTCATAAAGAAGGGAAGAAGTAAAACTGGAAATAGACATGGTGTTCAGTGGATGACTACAGATATTTGGACCTTAGAGTTATGAGATGCTGAAATTAAAAAGTCCTCAAAATCATAATTACATCATCAAACATGATTAGTTGGAGAAACTAAGTGATGAAAGCATTGAGAAAGGCTAAAGCTAACTTTTTACTGATACTACAGGCCTGAGTTAATTCTAAAATTGAGTCAGAAAAATTCCAGAAACTAATTTGCTCAAACCTTAAAGGGGAAATATTATACAAAGTTCACATTTTGTGCGTCATTTTGCTTCCATTTGGGTCTCAAACGTTTCTACAAAACAACCCATGATTAAAAAACACTTGGCTCTTCTTGGTGATAAGTTGATGTTTTGGCATCTGGAAAATTGTTCAGGCCCATTTGACAAGTGCTGCACTGTTACCTAGCAACCACAGTCGAGCTCCAGCACATTTTGTCAGCGGGTTTTCCCGTTGTATTCGCTGTACAATGGCAGCTGGAAAAGACAAGAGCTGACTTACTATGTAGAAACCACTTGCTGCGTTTTTGCTGGTTGTGCAGGAGACTCCACGGCTGCTTTTCAAAGATGTACAGTTGTGTAATTGCGCATCCATTTGCAGCCATTTTCAGGTGAAAGTGTAAATGTTGAGTTGGGGCGTGGCATTAATTTCTCAGTTTTAATCATGTTCACCTTGATCCAATATCTTTTAATCTATGAATACTGACCCACTCACATTTTTCCAAACAGAAATCTGCTAAAAGTTTTAATGGTCTTTTAAGGCAACTTTTAGTGCAATTTTGCATTAAAAGTGTCATTATTTAACGAATGACACCACATTACAGTCATAAACACGGTGGTGTAGGAGTCATCATATGGGCCTGATTTGCAGCTGCTGAGTAGGAAACAGCAAATCTGAGCAGAAATGATCGTGTTAGAAGAGAGAGAGAGAAAAAACATGAAAATCTTAACAAGTTTTCTGGAAGAAGCAGCTTGTGTTAAAACCTGAGGAGCAACGTAAAGATTCATCGCTCGGAAAAATGGGTCAAACGTTCCTTCAGAGGGTAAAGCAGACAGAAAGCTTAAAATGAGGGACAAGTTCATATGGGAGGTGTGTTAACAGCAGAGACAGCTGCTCCCCGTCCCCCTGAGACACAACACCTGTCTCCATTCAGATGGACATCTGGACGTCCTTAGATTTGATCCTACTGACAGACAGACGCTGACGAGTCATTAGAGGAGTCCGGTTTTAGTGAAGGGGAGCTTTTAGTAACCAGACCAGTTGGATCAGTTTGCAGAATCTGCTGGTTACTGTAAAATAAAACTGTAATTCTAATTTCCATGAAAAAAAAGATATGTGGGGTTTAATGCATCAGATTAAATGCAAATAAAAAAAAACTTACTTTTTTGTTTAAAATCAGATTTCAGAAATCAGAAAATAAGCTTTTTCTCTTCTTTACGTCTGCAGTGATGAATAATTGTGAAGTGGAAGGAAAAAGAAAGATTGGCTGAACGTCTTTTGGAGTTTGTCTCCACCTTCAGACTGAAATGTTTCCGCCTCCCTCTCTGGAAAACAGCTGAAGCTCAGATTAAATGGAGAGCAATAATCTACCAGTGGGACTAAAACTTTTCTATCAAAATAAGAAGTTACTGACTTAAAACAAGCTCCTGCATCATGCTGAAAAGTTACTTTAAAGTTAGTTTTGTCTTATTTTGAAGTCAAGTCAAAGTTTATTTATATAGTATTTACCAAAGAGCTTCACAGCAGCCATGACATCTGTTTTAAACTTAATTTAAATCAAAAAATAAAATAAAGTTTGGTAAAAAAAATAATGAAACTGGCAGAAAATACTAAAAACTAATGCCAAAAAAAGTGTAAAATATGTACAGACTTAATAAAATTTGGGGTTTTTGCAGTTTTGGGAGATTCTTTTTTTATGTTTTATTGCACATTTAACAATCTGCCGACAGAACTACCACTTTTTAATCTGTAGTTTTGTCTTTTTTTTAAATTATGAACTTAGTTGGTAAGTTATTTTTATCTTTAGTTCTAGTTCTGCTGGCAGATTATTTCTGTTATCAAACGGGGGGAATATATCTCGTTATAAATTAAATAATCTGGCAATGGAACTAGTACTTTTAAAATCTGTATTAAGGAATTAAGTTACTCATAAATTCATTTTGTCTTTTTTCAAGTGTACTGAGATATTTGCACCAGAAACTAGACAAAAATACTTGGTAAAATGTTATATTTTTGCAGTGTAGATCAGCCACTGCTTCTCAATAATGCAAATTATTAAATTGTTGGGTTCAGGTATTAGATCTACAACAATAATATAATCTAAAAGAATAAGAAGAATGACTGTTAAAGCTGCTGTTTTGATGTGAAACCTGGTTTGCTTCTGGACAGTCCAGTGGCTCAGGTGGATGCAGGTCGAACTCTGCAGAGCAGAAACTCGTCTTTGAACTTCTCACTCCGCTCAGCCGGGTTATATTTAGAGTTTAAGGGATATATCTGATATGAGAAACGTCTCATAATGGTACCGTTTCTGTTTGCCAGCCAATACCGTCTCTGAGCTTCCAGCTTTATCAAGATGAAAGAGAACTTCTTCTCTTTCATCACCGCAGAAAAGCACAAAACTCCGCATCATTTTATTACAGAGGCGCAGTCAGGAAGGAGGAGTGAGTTTGTGTTTGAAGCTTTCAAACCCGATCGTTACGGGACATCCTTTCATGTCCCGTTTAGGAGGATTATTTGCAATTTGTCATTTCTCCTGGGTAAACATCACTTTTCTGCCCGGCTTTTGCAAACTGAGAGAAAACAGCGAAAGGAAAGCAAACCTCTGACTCATTAATGAGCAGGTCAGATTTATTTAAACCACTTTTATCATCCGTATCACTCCTGTTTTAATCATTGGCTAAACTAACAAGGAGAGGTTTGCTTTGATCAGGAAAGTATCTGAATTTAATCAGGATTCAGGTTCTGGCTTCAGAATATCTGCAAAGAACAAACGGCTGATTAGGGAGGAGGGAGAAAAATATCAGCGGAAAAAGCCCAAACACCGAGGCCTCATTAAGGTAATGGATGGCTGCTGATTAAGAGCAGAAGACCGTTGGGTTTGTGAGACTTCAGGACATTTAGAGATGAAATATGACGGACGGAGTGAAGAGGCATCCAGACCTTCATGGACTAATCTGTTAGTCTTAACACCACCTGCAGCTGGGTTCCCTTTAACATTTTTATAATCCGACAGATGATAAACTGTCCATGTCGACTCTTCAAGATGCATCTCGATCTGAATGTAAAAACTTTTCATGTATTTTCTATGCACATATAATGAGCTTCACTTATAAAAATGCTGTACATAAAGTTTAAATTGGGCCTCTGTCTCTTTAAGAAGCTCCTACTCTTTCAGAGACTCATCACAACAACGCTCCAGGTTACAACATTTATAACAGCGGTTGGGATCGTTGGACTGAGACGTGGATTGCATTATAAGCTCTGCAGACTTCCAGTTCCAGCAGGTGTTTCCTAATTGCTGCTGCCGCTAGTCTGGAGGAGCTGAGTGGGGCAGGGATGTTCACTGAGGGGGAGTTTGTGAAAATAGGCAGCGTTTTTTTTTTTTTTTTTTTTTTTTTCCAAGGATTTATTTCAGATAACTCTGGTTTACAACTTAACAAGTAGTTGTTTTTTTATTAAGTTAGTAATAAAAACAATGGGAAAACTGCAATCATGGCAGCAATTCAGCTGCCCCCCTCCCCCACCTCCAAGTAAAGTAAAGTTTAGTGGAAGGAAAAGAGGTTGTGGAAAAAAAAACTGTGTTTTCATCAAGTCCAAACTCAGAGCAGCCAGGATATTTTAGAGCACTCCATGATTTCACTTTCCAACAGGACTTGGTTCAGGAAACACTGCCAACACAACCAACACCTGCTGTAATCACCATGGCAACAGCATCAACTGTGGTCAAGAGAACCAACAGTGGAGGTCTGACAAAGCAACCTGGACTTCCTGAACACCTGAGCAGAACCGCAGGCTGCTCTCCTCCATGCTGCGCTGCACTGATGCAGTAATTGATGCAAAAGGAGCCCAGACCAAATACTGAGAGCAGAAACCCAACTGAACAAATGCAGTTTTTATAAACTGTTAATTAAATTACTGAAACGAATAAAGCTTTGTATTGAAATGAAAGTGATGGATGAACAACCAGAAACAACTTTGACCTCCATTTACTTATTTATTAGGTTTATTTCATCTGCCTGTAACCTTTGTAACTGAAAGAGCCGATTTGCCCTCCGTCCAGCCCGATGAAATTTGTTTAGAGCTGCAGATGTTACATATTTTGAAAAAAAAAAAAAAAAAGAGATACTGCTTGTAATTTTTTCTACTACAGAAAATGTGTTCTTCCATTTAATGTTATTTCTGCTTCAAGGTTTTAAAACAAAGACAAGTTTTTGCAATAAAGTGGGTGGATACGTTTTCTTCTGTGGGATGTTGATATTTGTCAAAAATGCTCTGAAAAATCTGCTTAAAGTTTATATATTTATAACTAATTTATAAGTCGATTGCGCTTGAAATTGAAGTAGAAATTCTTGTGCACTGCAAAAACAAAATATTACCAAGTATTTCTGTTTTAGCTTCTAGTTCAAATATCTTAGTGCACTTGAAATAAGACAAAGCTAACTTACAACTAGCATTTCCACAAGACGCAGAGCTTGTTTTAAGTTCTTAAAATTTACGAAGAAGTGCTAGCTCCACCTTCAGACTTTTCCACTTACAACATGGGACAAATGCCTCGTTACAGATTAAATAATCTGTCAGAGGGACTAGTACTTTTTAAAATCAATATTAATAAATTACTGGTCTAAAACAAGCTTTTATATCTTGTTGAAAAGTTACTTGTAATTCAATTGTGTCTAATTTCAAGTGTACTGAGATATTTGCACAAGAAAATTACTTTGTTTTTATGAAGTAATCGCACACTGCAAAAAAACCTACATCTTACAAACAAAAACAGAAAAGCTGCTAAAACTTGCGCGTATCTTTCTCTACTTATATAAATAAGTTCTTTATTATTTAGCCAAAATTAGAAAGAGCCGCTTGTGGCTCCAGAGCTGCAGGTTGAAGACCCCTGTTTTAAGCCAAAAGGTAATTTTGCTCGCAGTGTAAATTTATGAAAATAAGCAGAAACATCAGAGTTCATCTGCTGTTAGTTTCTACATTTTGTTTGTTTAGGCTTCACTGCACCGACCTTCAGCTTTCCGTTACAATCCGGTGACAAGTTCAGGGATTTGTCAGCTGTGCGCGTACGTGCAGAGCCGCCTCTGAGGTTAAGGAGCATCATTACGGACTAAACACAACTAAAACAAAACACAGGCTCCCTGGTGCCCCACAGTCTGCCCGACTAAAACCCTGGAAGGACGGCAGGGAGGGGCCTGACTCAGAGACGGAGACCCGACTGCACACAGCCAAGGAGACAATACGGAGGTTTATTTACACTCACACGGCAGGACGTTTTGTTTGTCTGCAGCGATCTAAAGCAGTGGTTTCAAATGTGAGACAGTAAGATGCTTTATTTTTCTTTAAACGGTGAGAAAACCCAGTCAGCTCTGACCCAAAGCCAGCAGGACTGAAGCTGGGGAAGGATTTCAGTTTTCACACACAAAAAATAAAACGGTTTCAGCAGAAGAAAATGATTCAAGAACCAAATCTGACAGAAAGTCTCCTGACGACAGGCGACGCACAACACATCTCCAGATTACGCCTGGAGAGCGTTTCCATGGCAACGGGAGGCAGGATGCTGACACCACCATGCACTGTAAAACCACAATCTTACCGAGTATTTTTCTCTGGTTTCAAGTGTAAATATCTTGTACTTAAAATAGGATAAAACTGACTTACAGGTAAAGTTTCAGCAAGAGAGAAGAGCTTGTTTTAAGTCAATAATTCTTTAATATTGATGAAAAAGTTCTAGTTCCATTGGAAGATTATGTCACTTATAACAAGATATTTTCCCCATGTTATATGTGAATTAATCTTGCAGTGCAACTAGAACTTTTTCATCAATATTAAGGAATTATTGACTTGAAACAAGCTCCTATATTTCACTGAAAAGTTATTTTAAGTTTGGTTTTTTCTTATTTCAGACATACTAAGATATTTGCAGTAGAAACTAGAAACAAAAGCATTTGGTGAGATTTTGTGTTCTTGCAGTGTGGATACTGACGTTAAATCAAAAGGTTGCACTTATCCAGCTGGGATTATGCAGAGTTTTCCTTGTATTTCAGTTGAGTTTTATAGTTAAATGCCACATTGATGGGAAACATTTGGAAATAATTCATCATGGTTATGTCATCTGGATGCATTGATGTTAAAAATAATCAGAAACCTAAATGAAATGTAAGAAACGAAGGTTTATGATCCATTTTATTTATAGTTTTGCTCATATGTGTGCGTTTTTGTTTATTTAGTTATTTAAAATATCTTACAGCTCCAGTGTTTAGTTATTTTTAACAAATTTAAAGTTGTTGATCTTTGCGAGAATGATGCCCCATTTTTATGCTGTTATCATATTACTTGAAAATGATCTCAAAATAAAAATAATATCGTTTATCACGATCATTTCTGGGACAACTGATCATCCAGGTGATGCTGCAGGATCATTTTTCAGAGTCTCTTCCTGTTTGAGGAGGAAGCAGCTCTACTCCTGCTGGGCTGTTGATGGGAGGAGGGTTGGTGCTGAAACACGTGGAGACTTCAGAGCCGCTGTTGCTAGGTAATCATCCTGTAAGGTGCCTGATGCAGGCAGTAACCGACCGCATTGTTGATGATTTGATAAAACGGTTTAATGGGAAGCAAAACAGAAAAACCTGAATCATACCAGAAATACGCAAAGCTGCGCAAAGTGAGGGCGTAAAGTTGGCGCTATCCTTGTGCGCAGAGGGCTCGGTGATTCCAATCAGTCTGCATGGAGAAAATGAAGGAAAAGTCATTTATAATCATTTCTGTGTCGTTTTATTGTACGAATATAAAGAATAAATAGTACATTTCCCAAATTTACAGGATAAAACACTGTATCGATAATCAATAGTTCAACTCTGAGGTTGATCCGCTTCGTCCAACACAAAGTCCGTGCGTGCCTCTGTGCGCCACTTCTCCATAAATACAAAATATATAAAAGCAATATTCTGCACACATAAAGTAGACTCTGGTTACAAATAATACTGACTTTGTACAGGAAGTTGGCGGCGCATATACAGAAATACATTCTTACACTCTGTAGTGCAGGTGGGGGGATAAAGAGGATAAAATGACCGAGCTTATAAGTTAGAGTTCCCAGCAGTCCTAGCTGGAGCAGGAGCACTTGCAGTCCGTGATGACCGGGTACTGCACCGGGATCCAGGCGCATTTCAGCCCGCCCTTCCGCTGCACGCAGCGCCACCGCAGCACCGTCAGGTGGGTCGAGTTCGCGGGTCTACAGACCATCCCTTCCGGAACGGAACACGACCTTTTGCTGACGCAGCCGCCGACCCGGACGTACCGAGGCCAGAACCTGCAGCCGAGGTCGGTCCAGGTGTGGACCACCGGGCAGAAGGTGTAGGCCCACAGCCACTGCTGCAGCCGCCGCTTCAGCTTCTTGCTCGGCTTGTGCTTCTTGCCGATCTGCACGTCGAAGTCCACCGCCCGGATCTCCTTCGGCAGAACTCCGCCCGCCTTCAGGATGTCGAAGTGATCCGACTCGTCGGAGCCGGAGTGTTTGTCCTCCACGGGGGGCGACACGGACAGCAGGCGGCCGTCAAAGTCTCCCAGGATGCTCCGGAGCTCGGTCTCGTTAAGGTCCCGCTCCTTGGGGTCAAAGGCCGGATCCGGGTCCTCCTTTAAATCCACCACCGGCAGACTGTCACTGGGGATGGGGCGGAGAAGGTAGAAGTGCTGACAGATCGCTCTGTCCGTCAGGAGTCCAAGAGACAGCATCAGCAGACACACGGCAGCGCACTGCTGAGGCTGATCCATGGCGAGCCGCGGAGAGGAGGCAACTTTACGCGCCGGCGGTCTCCAAAACTGCGTGTCCAGAATCCCTCAAAAATCACTTTTCCATCATGAAACTCCCTGTGAGCAGGAAAACATCAGTGGGAGCGGATTTGATCGATCAGCTGAGTTCCTGCGCTCCGCGCGTCGCGGCTCGGCATGATGCTCCGCTAGCGTCCGCTGCAGAAAAGCGCCGAGCCGAAACCGCCGCCTCCGTTTTATCCTCCGCACGCAGCGTGAGGTAATCCCTGCGCCCCGCTTTCAATGTGGGTTTGTTGTCTAGGAGGAGATCCCCAATACCTCCTCCTCCTCCCATCGCGCCGGAACGCGAGAGGAGACGCCCCCTGTCGGTTCTCTGCTACATTAAATCAGACTTTCATTCTTTACGGCTGGAGGTCTGATGAGCGGAGCCTCCCGGGAGTTTCTGGAGAAACCAACTACTCACAAAAAAAAGACGAAACTTTCAAATTCTTGACAGTTCATCAAACTGCATTTAAATTGTTGAGATTTTGAGACTGAAAAACTGCTACAAGTCGTTTAGGGAACTCCCTCTATAGTAATACATTTATTTGATAAGCCTTTATAAAATAAAACACAAGAGGCAGTAAAAAGATCATTAAAAATAAACAACGAACAGAAACATCCCCATGGTGAAACATGGCGGTGGCAGCATCATGATGCGTCCAAGAAAATGGGAAATTTCAGTTCGCATATCTGCAAAACTGTGTTTCTACAGAGTACTGACTCAAAGGAGCTGAAAACAAATCCAAGCCACACTTTTCAGATCTTTATCAGATTAAAAAAAAAGGTCTTTATTCATTTTCCTTTAACGTCATAGTTATTTTGTTCTTTCACATAAAATCCCAACCAGTTCTTAATATAAACAGAGGAGATGTGAGACAAAGATATTTTTACTTGGATTATTAAACCAGATTAGGTGGAATGAGATAAACTGGCAAAAACAAACAGGAGAAAACACTAAAAAAGCAGCAATTATGCATGAATTCTTCAAATATTCATGTCAGCACTCAGCTGTCCTGCTGCGTCTCCGAAACAAAGGAGAGAAAATCTTTGTTTCCTTTCCGCGAATGTCGAAAAACAATTTCACAATTTGAGTGTTTCCATTAATAAAGTAACACAGTTAAAGTCACATATGAACACATTTGTTTTGCGATTAATCATTTAAGGAAAAAAAAACAAATGGTATCTTCATCCTCCAAGCACTTCCTGTCTTCTTCATCTGGGGATTTTTTAAGAGTAAATTTCCACCAAAAATGTCAAAAATCTCAAAGTTTTTTCAAGAAAACAAGTTTCAAAAATCAAAAATTTGCTAGAAAGAAACTCATTTTGTGATTTATCTCAGAAATTTTCTAGAGAAATTTGAGTTTCAAAAGTCAAACATTTTCAAGTTCCGAAAGTTGTATTTTTTTCTAGCATATTTCATGTTTGAAACTCAGAAATTAACTTTTTTTTTCTAGAAAATTTCAGACTAATTTCAACATTTCTCAGTTTTCTTTAGCAAATGTAAAATTTTTGAAACAGAAAATTTCCTAGTTTTTTTCTAGAAAATGTCAGATTAAACTTAGTATTTTCTGAGCATTTTCTATTCTAACAAAAATTTTCTAGAAAAAAAAAAACATGTAAATTTATGATTTTTTTGGCGGAGATTTACTTCTTTTTTCCCAATCTAAATTTCCCATCGTAGAGCTGAAGAACCATCTCATCCTAGTGCGAAAACGTTACTTAAAAAGCGTTTTTTTTTGCCGTATTTCCATTAAGCGAATTTATTATCATAATTCCAATTTGCGCAATTTTACGCAGCTAGTGGTACTTCAGCTCGTGAAGAGAGAAAAGCCATTTCCAGATGAAGTGGGCTGCCAGCTCCAGTTTTCGCAGCGTGTTTACTGTTTGTGTCCAGCTCAAATGGGACAACATTTCTGGCAGCAGGAGCCGCCTTTCACTAAAGCTGCTCAAACAAGCAGCGGCAGCGGAAAGTATCACAATTTGTGAACCTGTCCAAGCCCGAGTCGCAGTCTGAGAATCATTCCTTGAAATATAATTTAATGGAAGAACTTAGCCAGCTGCTACATCAGCCATAAACCTTGCAGTCTAGATAAATGCATCTCTGTTTCATTTTCAATGAGCTAATTCACACGAGCATCTGAGCACACGACTCATTTAGTTTACGGTCAGATGATGGTGAAAAGTCTGGAAAATGTCAGCCTTATATTTTTCATCTGAGCAGCTCGTATCATAAACCACCGGTCCTGAAAGCGGCTGACAGATAGGCTCAATCCGGAGCATTCACACCGGGACGCGGCGGGTAAACAGCGGACACAAACAGCCTCAGAGTCCAGCGCGAAGTCTCATTCTCAATTACACGTTTCACAGATTTTAATAGTGCTGCGCAAAGGTATTTCATGTTTTAATGTTTCAAATTAAACCCAATAAACGTTCCTTCAATTAAAAGTTTCGCACAAAGTCCTTTAATACAGCCATATGGAGAGTTTCTAGCACGAACGGCTGGTCTCGGTCAAATATAAGTCCAGACTTTGACTAGGCCACTCCTCAACCTCATCTTTGTTGATCCTCCAACTGTGTTAAAACTTAATTTGCTTCTCAATCCTAATATTTTGATGCCCTTTGGTGGATTGTGAAAAAATAAAAGTTCAGATAATCCAGATCTGCCTTCCACACTCGTTCAATGGTAAAAAAAGTTTTAAAAATGTCTAAATAATGGAAAAAAAAATACTTCAAGACTTCATTTACTTACTTGTGGACTCCTGTCATCGCCAGTTTGGCTGGGCATAATTATTGGCTGTCTTTTGTTGATATATAAATATATTTCTTTTTGTTTACCAATAACATTGTGGAAAATCTGAAACAACATATTTTAAACAGTTTTTGAGTCCAGTACTTGTTCTTCATTTTGCTGTATTGGGAGGACAAACATTTAAAGAATAAACATTATTTTTTTAAAAGATTAAAAAATAAAATAAAATCACGTGATCCTGAGCTCCAGGTCAGGAAGTGAAGCTCCGGAGGTTCTGCTCCAGGGCAGAAATTAATGTAAAAAAGACTTTTTTAAGGCTTATGTCATGTTATAATGTTATTTCCTCACCTGGAGTGTTGCCTTGATTCATACCAAATACTTCTCAATCCAACGCTCCTATAAAGAGCGATTGTAAACGGCATAATGGAGAAAAATTGTCATAAGAGGTAAGAGTAGGAGCTTCTTAAAGAGACAGAGGCCCAATTTCAAAGTGTCAAATTTTGAAGTCAAATTTCCTTTATGTTATGTTTGATGTATACAACATTTTTATAACAACTGCAGGTAACATGTTGATTGTGCTTTAAGATGCCACAATATGTCTGGAAATGAAATACTGCCCCTTTAATGCACGTCGTCCAGCCCCAGACCACCATCATCATTTTCTGCAGGTATAATATTCTCTGAAATGTTTTGTTACTTTTCAGTCTTTCCGAAAAGTACAACGTTTGTCTCATCAGTATTTCTGCTAATGTCTTTGGCGTCGTCAGATTTTATTTGTAAACGTGAAACTGAACTTTACGTTCTTTTGGGTCAGCAGTCGTTCTGGTCTTACCAGAGGAAGTGAAGCCTGAATGTCGGATTCACACTTTATATTTTAATCTTATTTGCCAATTTTCAAAACCCGACAGACTGCAAATGTGACGATAGAAAAAATCTGGGGTATAACAGGTTTTTTTGTGCCACAAGGCAGAAGAAACACACAAAAACTGATTTCACTCACAAACACCCAGAAAATCTCACATGCCCTGTGTCTGTCGCTGGGCAACACAGAGACAGACAGGACAAACAACCATGCACACACACACACACACACACACACACCTGGGGAGAATTTATACAGACCAATTAATCTGACAGTCATGTTTTTGGACTGTGGTAGGAAGCCGGAGTACCTGGAGAGAACCCAGCATGCACAGGGAGAACATGCAGAAAGAATCGAACCCGACTGCGCCACTGTGCAGCCCCACACAGACACATTTTTACTCATATCTTGACCGTTTGTTAATGGGTTTTATTAATAAACTCTTCTTTTGATATGACCTGTCAGTTCTGACATCGTTCACTGAAGGAGATCATTTAAAATATATCTACATATCGTATTTATTCAAGTTCTTGTTTGTGACTAAAATTTGCTTGAGGATCTAAAAATTTTAAGAGGAACAAATAAAAGCAAAACTCGTTAAGAGAACAAAGTTTATATTCCAACCCTTGATTGAAATCCAAAGCAAAGCTAAAATGACGTTTCACACGGCAGAGCGCTTCGTTTGTGACGCGTCTGCCTGGGAGAACTCCCAACATGGTTCCCATTAGGAGTCATCGGGAGAGCCAGGCTCATTTAACGCCGAGTTGTTTTGGTTTCTTTCAATCCCTTCCTACTGTTTAACCACAGGAACACTCAGATAGAGGATCATTCCTCCAAGCGCCAGCCCACTTGAGACAGACGCCTGCTTAATTGAGGGCTTTTTTCCACTCTTAAGTTAAGCAAACATGGTTCTTTGGGCTAATAAATTGCCCGATGTAATGAGCTCTTTGTTAAATGCAGGTCTGGTTCCTGAAGAGTTTAGGATTCAGAATTAATCTCCATGTTTGAGGCTGGCGCGGGTCACGGTGGCCCTCCCTGCTGGTTTCTCATTTACAGAGAAAAAACAGACTTGGGTCTTGGCAGCCATCTTGACAACAGAGCGCCGCCGGCCGCTCAGGTAGCTTTCAAGCCTGCATGCTTTGCATCCGAGGAGGGATTTTCCGCAGAAAGCGGCCGGACCCGTCCCTTCAGCAGCTTTATCTCGCAGTCGTAGCGCGCCGTTTCACACCGCTCAGCCAAGCTGAATACACAGACACGAAGTGGGTGCCTCTCTGTTTACTCTGGCACTTGGGAGGTGTGCAAATTGCTAGTTTGTTTCACACTCTTTTCCATTCCTCTGCAATCCAAAAGCACACAATCCCAATAATCACTCCTGCTGGGAGCTTAATTAAAATTAATGGCTGCTGCTGACTGCTGACCATGAGTCAGATGATGGATCGTTTTCTTGCGTGTCACACTCCTCCTGTCCTATTTATCAACGCAAAGTACCAACATGTACAGCCAGAATATGTTTACCTAAACTAAGGAAATATGCAATTCATCTTTTCATTTATGCCGAGCGTTAGACAGAACCTGAATTCACATGAAAAACTGCTATATTAGGTAAAAATGGTCAATAATATCTTTCAAAAGTTTCTAAAATTAAACAAAATAGAAAAGTACTGACAGCTCCAGTTGCACATATTTATATTTCTGCACAGATTGGATCAGACGTTTTAATCCCAGATATTCCAGAATAAATTCCTGGAGGGAACATCCTCGTCTTGGATCTCCTCTGAGGGATTTAATGTCTTCAGATTTTCAACCTGTTTAGTTTGGAGGATCACTAGGACCGCTTCGCAGACACTACTGCACCACTTGATAAAAAAACCCAGCTGCTGTTTCTCAGCGTGAGAAAATAAATCCATTTCTAAACTGTCTGACATCGGCCTGCATCTGCTGGGATTTCAGCAGATTCAACAAAAAACCCGGGAGACCCGTCTCCAATCAGCAACAATCAAGTCGTAAAGAAACCAAATCGTTCACTTTTCTCAAAAACTAACAAGGCTGCGGCTAACGATTACCGTAAATTCTGGACTACAGAGCGCACCTGATTACAAGCCGCACGCTCTAATTTTAGAAAGAAAATCAAATTTTGTACTTTTATAGGCCGAACCGGATTTTAAGCCGCATGTATCCGACGAGTTTTCAAGTTCGGGTCACCTGAAAGCTTTTGTAGTCTTTCTGCATCGAGTCAGTTCTTCACGCTGTTGTCTCCGCCGTCTCACCGTTGACTCATTTATGCCAAAATGACGAACAGCAGCAGCTCGATTTCCTACTTCAATCGCCAGACGAATCGCCTTTAACTTAAAACCGGCATCGTTTGCTTTTCTTCGAGTGTCTTCCATGTTGATGAGGGTGAGTAAAAATGACTGAAGTACAAGACGTATCGCGCAATTTCATTGGACCTCTGTGAACAACTCCTCAATTTTATTGGTCTACCGTTTTTGGCGCCATGAAAAATATAAAAAAAACATGCACCAGCCGCACCACGATATAGGCTGCAGTGTTCAAAGTGTGGGAAAAAAGTAGCGGCTTATAGTCCGGAATTTACGGTAGTTTAATCATCAATTGTTGTCCCATTCTGCAGATTTTTTATTAACCATTGAATCCTATTTTATATCTGAAAGCAAATAATTTCTTTTGACCAAGAAAAACATTTTATTGATCAAAATGCAAAAACATTCCCTAATCTAGCAGAATTTAGACCAGGTGAATTCTGAGTAGAACATATTGTTTTAAAAAAGTTTTTTTTTATCTCACCTGAAAATAATATATATTTTTTTTGTACAGTTTTGACTTAATTAGACTTACTTTACTGTCACTGGACAAAGACACGGCCGTGAATTTAGCAACCAGAGTAGATAAAAAATAAAAATAATACTGACAAACTGCAAGTGTGACTATAAATATGTAAAGATTTATAAGAGTGTTACTTGTGCAGGTAAGAAGAGAAAAATAATTATTGAATTGAATGTGTAGTTTTTTCACTAAATGGCTTTTTTTGGCAACTCCAGCTAATCAATAAATTATTTGATAGTTTCAACAATCAAGTCATCATGATTCAGCTGATTAATCGCTTCGTCCCTAAAAACTAATATATGATCACGAAGAACGAGTTCTCAGAATTATTTAGGGTTAAATAAAATATCAGCTCCAGTTTGCAAAGTTATAACTTCCTAAATGAGAAAACTTCTGGAGAAATGACCTTTGAACCGATGAGTTGTTTCCATAACAACCCAAAGCTCGGTGGTGGAGGAGTCATGATGTGGGCTTGCTTTGTATGCTTCTCTACATAAAGTATTTGTTAAACGTGAGCCCATCAAATTGAAGTTTGGTCCAAAATGATTTATCAGCAGAGGAGATAGAGCTTTTAATAAACTACGGAAAGCCGTCTTGTTACATAATCAGACATGTGCTTCTTAAAACGCACTTTTTAAAATGTTTTGCTTTGTTTTAGTGTTTTAATGACACTGTAGTTGTTTTCGGTCTATTTCTTTTGTCCTTTCCACATTTTGAATGTTGATTGATTTAATATATTGGTAATTAAAGGTGGTTGTTGAATTATGGGATGGGCCCCCCGTCCACCAACGCACACAACTTTTCCATTTTTGGCTCTGTCTGGGTTTAACTAGGTCATTAAATATGACCGTGTGAAATATGTTGTAAAAGAAATCAAAGAATAAACGACCCGAATCCAGCAGACTGTACGCAGATTACAGCAGTTAAATGAAATAGTTTTACAAAGAGGCATGAAGACCCAGAAGTCTGTGGCTCCCGTTTATGAACATGAAAGTCTGAGGCTAAACCTGCTCCTGTATGACGTGAGGAAGCATTAAAGTTTCTGGTTTTCTGCTCAAAGGGTCACAGTCGCTCCAAATACAAATCAATCTCATAAATTAAGCAAATTCCCCTCGTTTCCTTCGCAGAACAAACGTTTGAGGTGAAAATTGTGCGAAAACACTGGTGGCAAACGGAAAAATACGTTTTTCTAAAGTCAACAATTAATTACCAATTATTTCTTTAATTTGAGTTCTCTAGACTTTGATTTGATCTGTTTCCAACTTATTCTTCTCTTTCTTCTAGCACATGTAGGTAACAATTATTAGAATAAACTTTGAGAAATGAGAAAAGTATCATGTTTTCATAAACCTACTATGAAAACACATACCTGCAGCTTTAAACAAGCAGTTTTAATGAGCAAATTCAGTGCAATTCTTTGCAGAGTTGATAAACAACCCAAAACCTGATGCAAGTCAGTTTTCCTTCCATTCCTCCATAAAACTTTCACAGACAGAAAAGCCGGCATCCAAACATGGTCGTTAAAGCAAAATGCAGAACAAAGTGCTCAGTGATTAACCAGACGCCTGGGTTTATAAAGCCGGCTGACAGAAAAAAAAAAAAGGCTACAAACTTAATCAGAATCATAAACTAAACAGAAAAACAACAGAGTTCCTCAGCTCTGCAAGTCTCCAGTTGGAGGAGAGGCTTTAATTGTGTCAGCGCTAAAACAGAAATGAAATCCTTACATATTTATGCAACTTTTGTAAACTTTCCTCATTTGAAAAGCTGAGTTGATGTAAATAAAATCATGTTAGATAAAACGTTTCTGTGCAACATGCAGTGAAAACCAAACAAGTGAAAATGAGGTGAAGTTAACTGTAAAAAACAAAAGTGGGGGTATGAGAACGTAGCCTTGGGGAACGCCAAGGTTAAAGGGCAACAAAGGCAGGCATTAAGCGCCTAATGGACCTGGTTCTGACATGCAATTTATAGAAATGTATTTATTGTTATCAGGGCTGCTGGTGTGGAAACAGCTCCATCTTTTCAATTTCAATACAGCAAAAAATTCAAAATAAATCCCAAGAAAAAACTTTCAAGCTCACTGGAGGTGGTTTTTGGCATTTCTGAAACTTTATCTGGCTCCAAAGTTTCTAAATAAGTTCTGATGCAACAAACATTTAAACATTTAGGCATTTTTCAGTGAACTGAAACAAGAGGCCTCATTCGCATCTTGTTTATTTTTATGCTTTTTGCAAAGTATTAAAAGTTTGCTCAAAATTTGCAATAACTGGACGGAAACATGGTTATGGACTGTTCAGAAGACGGCCCAGCAGTGACTGGACTTCCTGCAGAAAAACCAGAACCACAGCAGCAGCTGCAGGTCATTATTCAGTCCATCCTGTGCCGATTCATTACTGAAGCATTTATTGGTGATGTTATCACCTATAAACCAATAAATGGTTTATAGGTGATAATATCTATTATTTCCTAAAATAATAGGCAAACAAGGAAGTTTGTTTCTATTTAACAAGTTCAAAAAAGGCAGCATGTTTCATACAGATTACAGAGGCTTCCAATAGAAATCATTTCAGCAAGTTATTGATAAGATCAATAAACTTTAGATTATTGATCTTATAATTAAGTTTTCTCTCGTACCAAATGGGTAGACTGTTCTTCAGTAGCATGAAAGGCTAAAGGTTTCATAATATGCTGAATGAAACATAAATAAGCAAGTTATTATATTGCATTTTATATTTTTAGCTGTATTAAATACTGACTGAATAAACAGAAATATATTATTAAAGGTGAAACTTAAGGAGTTTGTCGAGTGTTTATATTTCAAAACAGAACTGCATAAGATGCATTTTGCATCCCAAATCAGACTGTTTGGACTGTTTCTCCCTCCTGTTCTGGGATGACTCTGCCATAATTATTTCAGTGCCAACTGGCTGCGCTTAAAGATGACCAGCGGCGCCCTCTTCTGGATGGCAGCCAAACTACAACACTAAAAAAAAAAACGGTCTAATCTTTTGAGATTTTAACGATGATACTTGGCAAATGTAATGTTTGTTGTTGTCACAACTGTTGACTGCAAGAAGTGTTTATGTTTTCATGTTTTCACAAGCAGACGTTATTAGTAAATTGATAAGTTATTCGTAAGTCGGTTAAATGTTTGCATCAGCAATCAACAAAAAGCAGCAGACTGTCATGCACCTGCTTATCTGCTGAATCTTCTGGATAAATATTTTCTCACTTTCTTCAATCTAAAACTCTAAGAATGAGTTTAAACCAGTGTTTCCCAACCCTGGTCCTCGAGGCTCACTGCCCTGCATGTTTTAGATATTTCTCTGCTTTAATACGCCTGATTCAGCTGATTGCAGTTCAGCAAACACTTGTCAACTGAAATCACCTGTGCTAAAGCCAGGTAACACCTAAAACATGCAGGGCCGTGAGAACCAGGGTTGGGAAACATTGGTTTAAAGCATACAGCTTTGCATCTTCAGTTATATCTGTAGATATAACTGAAACCTCCAAAAATGAGGCGAGTTACAGCAGGGATAAATCTAAAAGCTGCAGGACTGAACTTGGGCACTGACGGCTTAGATCAACAGGATAGGAAAGTCTAGTCAAAGTCCAAATCAGAACTGAAAACTGATGTTTACAGATGTTTTTCAACCAATCTGAGCTTGAGATGTTGTGTAAAGTAGAATGCATCTGATTATTACAAAAAAATGTTCCTTTTTATGCACCTTTGTGTTTGTCACATAAAATACCAATAAAATGCAATGAAATGTGCTGTTAAGCAACAAAATGAGTAAACGCTTAAAGGGTATTAATACTGCACACTGTATGCACCAGAGTGGTGGTGAGTTGCGGCTTTCGGGCAACCGAGCGTCTGGTCAGCAGGTTTACATTGGCACACACTCCATGTTGGCTTAGAGGAGAATGAGGGCCAGCAGCTTTAGATGAGCCTTTACATTACTGGGATCTGAGCAAACACTGCAGCTCCTGATGGATGGAGCAGCACTCCATCAACCTGCCCTGGGATTCAAATGAAGCCTGACGACCAGCAGGAGTTTAGCGCGTTGATCTCCATGCAGGGATCTGGCCGCTTCGCTGCTGCGAACCGGAGGGAGCAGGGCAGGACGCGGCGGTGCTCTACGGCAGGCCGATTGTACACGCAATCTGTCCATCCGACCATCAATGATTGCATCCTAGATATCTAAAAATGCATTTCAACTTTTATGATGGAGTATTAGGTACTTAAGAAGAGAGGAAATAAGTCATAATATTTTGAGAATGATGTCATATTTTGAGAAAAGTCAAATTAATGTTAGAATAAATTCAGAGAATTACGAGAATAAAGTCATACAAGAATAAAGCTGAAATAATACAAGAATATTAGAAGTGTGAGAAGTAAAAATGAGAATAAAAACATTGTATTTTGAGAATAAATTCTTAAAATAGTGAGAATATAGCAGTAATATATGACAAAGTTAAAATATTTCAGAAAGTCATAATAATAAAGTCAAATTAATGAGACTAAGTAATGTGACTTTACTCTTGTAATAACTTTCTGAGCGTGGTCCTGACACTCCATCATAAACCTGCTTCAGGAATTTGTAAAGTAAGAGTGAAGTGGATTTTATGTGAAACTGGCCTGCCATAGCACCGCTGCAGCCGCCGCTGCTGCTGCAGTTGGAGGCGGCGGCGGCGGCGGTTCACGGGGGAATGACGGGAGGTTGCCGCCGTGTCTCCAGCCTCTAAAAAACACAGACGGCTGTTTGTGCGGCTCAACCTCCGCCTCCCCACCGAACCCCACCTTGGTCTCCAACTCTCAGCTCCTAATTCACACTTCATAAATCAAGATGACCTGTCCCCATGTGAATTCATCCCTCTCTGCGCTGGATAATAGTGGCCCTATTGTTCCCCGACACAAGGATTCATTTCAGGGGGGACAGACCCTCGTCGAGTCTGACGGGGCTCTTTGATAGCTGCAGCGGCTCCTGCGTGTCCGGGGCCCCGGCCCCTCAGCGCCCCGCGTCAGCCCGCGTCTGCTTGGTAGATTTTCAGCGGCTCTGGCAGCTCCTGCAGCTCCAAAAATAAGAACGCTAATTGGCCCGTGTTTATTTCTGCATGGGAGACATAAGTGTTTTTAGCAGGTTGTTTGTGGCACGACGCTTTAACAGTCGCAGCTCTCTGGGAGGTAACTGCACGGAAAAAAGAGCCGACTTTCCCCATTTTTAATAAATAAGCTCTTTTATAAAACATTCTGGTACTACAGTATAGTTGTGTGTGAGGCTGGCATGGCAGAGCGTGACATCATGAGCGTTGACTCATGAGCAGATGAGTGATGCACACTGAGCTTTTTGCCTCGTATTTAGTGGCACATAAACAGCAGTAAAGCCTCACTCTGCTCCTGTCTGTCTCCCTGCAGCTAATGGGAGGGGGGCAGCAATGAAGCAAGTGTTTCTATGGGTTGAGGGGGCTCTGAGCTCTGCACACAGCAGACCTCTGTCACCTGTTGCCACCAGCCGGAGGCTCGGGGGACGGGCGGGGGGCCAAGCCTGGCGGCCAGCGGCAGGACCCTGGCTCCACCTATAGACAGCTCGGTGGGGTGACTTACTCCCCCCGTCCCGCACGCCTCCATGGTGGGATGATTCGGGTACACGGTGTGTTTCAGGAGCGGTGGTGTGCAACCAAGTTTGCATTTCTAATAATGCACCAAACTGCTTTCCCCAGTTTCTGCAGGAAGCTTAGCTGCTAATAATCGAAGGGAAACCCTACGGTTTTAATCCCAATCTAAGGCAAAGACTTTCTCTCCTGGCCAAGCTGGGTTAGACTTTCAGAGAAATTCCTGAGAACCCCTACTGTGTTTGTTGCACACAAACACACATTATGTTACTGGATAAACTGGAAAAATGAGGAGCAGTGCTCATTTTTGCTTTAACTCCAGTCCGTTTGTCTAAAAAGTCCGGTTCATTTGGGGAGATCTGAATGCGTGATTGAACTCTGATCCACCTAAAAACCTCGGTTCTCATTTCAGTTCAAGTGAAATCTGGTGCGGTTCAAATGCATATGTGAACACCAATCATACCAGGAACCGCTCAGAAAGCAGCAAGAGGGCGACAGCGCAGGGCATTCTGGGTAAATACAACCAAAACAAATGCGAGAGTCTAGTATGAGCAGGAGAAATGGCTAAAATCTGCTAAAATCTGAAACTACTCCATTTTTGAAAAGGAGGAAGTTGCACTCATATAAAGAAGTTTTGGGATCCCAGGATTTTGAGTCGTTTAGGTAGTTTGATTTGATTCTAGTTTCATTATTATTTTGTGTTTTTATTTTGATTAGATCTGTTTCTGTTTTCCTTTAGGTCAGTTCTTCTTGGTGTTTCTGTTGCCACTTTCTCTCTCCCTCTCCTCGGTCTGCCTCCTGCTCCCTGCACTCACACCTGCAGTCAGTTAGCTCATCAGCTCAGGTCTTTTGTTCAGCATTCAACCTCCCCAGTATTTAAGCCTCTCATTCTCAGTCACTCCTCGCCAGATTCTCTCATCTACTCCCTTCACTTCCCTGCATTCTACTTGCTGGTTTCTTTATCTATCTTGCTTCCTTGGACTGTGTAAGTTTTTGTTCTTCCTTTTATTATTAAAACTCCACTTCAGCCTGCTGCCATTGGGTCCATCAAATCACAGAAGGTTTTCGTGTCGTTTTCTTCAATAAGCTCCAAGAACTACACCAACCACGAGGCACAACAACCACTGAAGAAGACATGAACGCAACTTAATTCTTCACAAAATGTAAACAAAAATGGTGTGGCGTCAAATTTTAGTAGTTGTAGGATTTCTCTTTAGTCAGGACTTTCATAAGCATTCGTCTGATAATTAATATTGTGTGTTATAATGTAAACAAACACTTCCATCCCAACAAATTCTGTCAGTATGGGACACTTTTTCCCAATTCTACTGGTCTCACACTAAGCAGGAGGCTAGTGGAGAAATATATTAAACAATTTAAATGGAGCATCATGGTGACTCTGGAGGAGCTGCAGAGATCCACAGCACAGGTGGAGGAATCTGTCCACAGAACAATTATTGGTGATGAAAAAAGGCAAACATTGTTGAAAGAAAATCATAATGAGTTTTGTAAGAAGTTGGTTAAAGACAAAGCTAACATGATCCCAGCAGCTGGCAAGATAAATGGAGCCAAATATACTTTTATTGCCTTTAATTTGGTCTAGATGTGCAAACTACCCAAAGAAAATAGCTGTAAATATAGCAAGAAAAGGTTTTAAAAGTATTAATGGCTGTTTATTGGTTGGCTGAGCAGGCAGCATCAGGTCACATGGGACAGACTAACCTATTACTACAAGTACCAGTCACTCAGTTAGTCCAATTATTTGTTGGAAAGGCTTGTTTTTTTATGGCTGGGCTCCTTTCTTCCAATTTGTTTTTGTGTTTATTATCATTAAACTCAGTTTTAATTATAGAAACACTCTGACTTTTATGTCCTTTGAGCCACTGGTAACTCAAAGACTGCAACAGGTATGAAGAGTGCTGTTACCTAGCAACCCAAGCTGAGCTCCAGCCTATTTTTTCTGCTGGTTTTCCCACTGTATGCGCTGTACAACGGCTGCTGGAAAGGACAAGTGTTTTGTTGTTGACTCAGCGTCTTTCCATCCCATCCAGAAACTACTTGCTGCATTCTTGTTGTTTGTGCAGGATGCTCAACTTCTGCTTTTCAAAGATGTATGGTTGCACAGTTGTGCATCTGTTTGAAGTCATTTTCACCTGAGTGTAAACGTTGAGTGGGAGGCGTGGCCAGCAGCAATGTTTTTGGATTAAAAGTGACACAATGAATGCTAAGACTGCAAAACTGAGCAGATAAAATCTCTCAAAAAAAATAATTTAGAGAACATGTTTTGCACAGCCAACAGACCTAACGTGCTCAAGGAAGCTTAATAGGCCATCTTTAAGGGAATAAACTAATTTTGGTGAAATTACAAACTGTCCTACAAACATTTATATTCACCAGGTAAAAAAAACGGTAAACATTACATGTTCCAAGTTTGGTTTACACACAACTGTCAGACCACAAAGTGTCAGCTTTTCTGACTGGTCAACAAACAGAAAAGCTGAATGGTTGGAAGCCGTGACGCTCCTCAGGCGAGCCTGTCGGCCCGAGCCGAGGAAGAAAAGGAGCCGCAGCGGCTCGGGCAGAAATGAAGACTGACAGCGAGAGGAATGAGACCTGCACCAGAAGAGGGAGGGCAGGGCTCAGTCCTGGTCGGTAGCTGCAGCAGCCTTCAGTCCTGCTGTGGAAAGGGTTAACACGAGACAGTAAAGTGAATCCAGATGTGCTGTTATTATTAATATCTGTGGCTGATGAATGGGAAGGTAAAATTACAGGCGCCAGCCAGGGAGGCCCCCGTGCGTTGCCCTGCCACCCAGGAGCTTCCCAGCTCCCTCCTCAGGCTCTCACAGCAGCGGCGTGGGATGAGACGGCCAGCTGAGCGAGAGTCGGTGTGGCTTCAATGAGTCCAACAAGCAGGGGGGCAAAGAGCGGGCTGGCAGGCAAGCCTTCACTTTCACCGACCGCCGGACTTCAGACTCAACCTCAGACCTTAAATTCAGCTCTGCTGCTGTTCTGCATCTCTTCAGTCATTTCATTCCAGCTTCTGACTAAAACCAAACCACAGATCGGATCCTTCACCCATGTGCTCCATGACTGTGAGGCTACAACACTCTTAATACTCGCCACAAATGTTTTCTGCACCAAAACTAAGGAATTTCCCTTTATAGATGGGAGGTTTCTGCACCCCCACCATCTTGCTGTAACAAAAACTGAATTATCATCTTCTCGAGAGCTGCAGGGATTGTTGGTAAAAATGATTTTTATGAAATCCTGTTCAAGAACGTCAACTTAGCACAGTTCTTCTGGTGGGTGCAGTCAGAAGAAATGTTTTCTGGACTGTAAAGACTCCCACATACTTGCGAGAATTGCACGTATTCTGAGCGGCGCGGATTCTGCGCACACCGTCCACGGACACTTAAGATTTCCTAGTCGAGTGTACTGACAAATCTCCTGTGACAAATTTCTACATTTCCCACAATCTGAATAGATGCTAGCAAGTTTGATGAGCTAGCAGGTGCTTTGCACAACATGAAGTGGCAGGATGGCTGCTGTGCATCCTTGTGACTCTCAGTTTTGTCAGTTTGCAAGCAAAATTAATTAGCTGGTGACACTAAATAGTTTTTCCCTTTTTTCCACCCGTTTTTCTAGACCTATAAACTTTTAATTAGTCCAACTTTTTGGCACTGGGGTCAAAAATGTTAAGTAGCAACTACTCCGGGGTCCACAACATTTTTTAGTAATTTTTCCTAAAAATAGTCACAAAAACTTGCACTTTTGCATGATAAATAAAACAGACAAACCAAGCACACAATATTTTAATGAAATATGCAAAGCAGTCAGATATCTGTAGCTGTTTGTAGATTTAAAATAAGAAAGGCTCTTCCATGTTTTGCCAGATTAAAAAAATAAAAAAACATTCTACATTTTTTATCTTTTTCTAGATTTTTCTGTGTGTATATTTCAGTCACAAGAACAGAGCATGGCTCACTCTTGCTTTATTTGTCCAAGTTTATTAAACGGCCGTGCTCAAGTCTGCATTTTAGAAGAAACCACTGGATGTTTTTGTCTTTGTTACTAATAAATTAGAATTTGAACAGCCTGACATCATTTTAAATGTAGATCTGCATCAGCTGCTTCAGGTTATTAATGGACGGTGATCAAGTGCCGCCCAAAATTGTTCTGAGGGCCACAAAAAGCCCCCCGAGCCGCACTCTGAACACTCCTGGTCTAAAGCTTAGACCAGTGTTGAGCAACGCAACGTAAACACTTTTATTTTAGGGGTTAACATGCAGCTCATCAGCATGGGGCACTGCGCTGCTCAACCCCTGGTTGCACTCGGCACAGCCGCAGACCTAGATCTGCATGCCGGTACCATGCTACGCATCGTAAAGGTGTTGAGAGCAAAAGTTCTGCAACTTACCCTGAGAAACTTTCCACCCGTATCTTCAAATTTTATTTTGAGTGACCCAGTTTTAAGCCATTTATCTTTTATTATGTTTAGTAAAATAACAGACGTGATGTGATAAGCTAACTTTATCGCGTCACAACATGACGTGATAAAGTTAGCAAGGTATGCAGTACCTTGCGACTCACTAGGTGGCGCCCAGGGACCACAGTTTGGTCTAAACCTGGATGGATGAAGCCTCTTAAAGCGATAAAGCGGAGCAGACAGAAACCAACAAGCCGAGTGAAGCTCACTCCAGCACATTTGTGGGCTTGATAGGAAGGAGCTCATAATCACTTTAGTGCCTCTATAAGCTCCTCACACCCTGCAGGTTTCACCTCAGCCAGCCTCCTGTGGAGGTTCAATAAAGTCACACCGGTGTTTATGCCTCTTGCAGACATGGAGACAGACAGTTTTTAATTCAACTACTGTTCTCTCTTTTCACCTCTCGTCATAAAACACGACACCAAGCCGGCCCGGTTTGTGTGCTCCGATATTAGAGAGTTGTTCTGTTGTTTTTGCACCAAACCTTGGTGCTCAAGAAGGTGGCAGGAGGTTTTTCTGCATTTTCCCTACAAGCTGTTATTGCACAGTCCAAAACATACACTAACACAGAATTACTGTCAGTAAAGTTGAGGTTGTCTTAGAAACACAAGCATAAGCACTCACTGCACATTTTTAACAGTTTCTGCCGTCATAAAATCAAAACAAATCCAAGTGGCTTAAATGCAGTTCTGGTTAAAACTGAAACTCAGCTTGATTTTTACAATGTTTCCCTGCAAAGGGACATTTGCTTGGCTGAAACTGGTCCAAGAATCAGAAAAACATGCATGTTTTTGTAATTTTAACAAAAGCCATAAAATCCTGAACTTTAAATAATGGCCCCTTTTTAAAGGTGAGCTATTATGATTCTTTGAATAGGTTAGGATAGGCCTACAAAAAACATGTTCATTACATTTTTTTTGCATAAAATCAATTTTAGATTTTAGTCTGATCAGTTCAGCCTATTTTGAGAGCCTCTGTTACTTTAAATCCAAATGAGCTGCTGCTGACCAACTGATCGTTTACATTTGCACGTGAAAATGGCTGCAAACATTTATACAACTGTACATCTTTGAAAAGCAGACAAGGAGCCTCCTGCACAACCAACAAGAATGCAGCATGTGGTTTCTGTATGGTAAGTCAACAATCAAACTCTTGCCTTCTCCAGCAGCCATTGTACAGCAAATACCAAGTTGACCAAACATGCTGGAGTTCCACTGGGTTGCTAGGCAACAGGCGGAACTCTGCTGGGGTTGCTAGGTAACACCTGGGGTTGCTATGTGACGGGTAGTGCCTGCCGATTTGTTAAATTACATTCCGGAGGTTTTTGACGGCTCATTTTTCCACCAAAAAACATGAACGTAATTCCAAAACAACCCGGAATGAAGAATGAAGAAAGGAGCGTAAATCCAGTAGGGGAGGGTTTGGAGGCCGGCCGGCCGGCTGCAGGGGACGGGGGGCTGATCGTCGGGAGGAGGAGAAAGGGGATGTGGAGGCGTCCCGCTGGGGTTGCTGCTGTTCTCATGCAGTCCTGTGGGAGCCGAGCCAGCCGCTGTGTCGCTGTCTGCCCCCCCAGCCTCACCTTCAACAGGACAGCTCAGAAGACGAACTCATGCTGGCTTTACTCGCCCTCCTTTGTGCATTTTCAGCACTGGGATACCAGACAAATTATGCTTAATGACTGGCGGAGGTTGCCAGAGCAATAGCCGCTTTGTTGCTACTGCCAAGTGTGTAAATGTTGAGGGTGCAACGTCACACAGCTGCCCTCAGTGCTGCTGAGCAGATGCACTTCCTGCTGCTGGAATAAACACGACCGGGACTCTGGGGTTCGCGCTACAGATGGACCCAAACACTCCGGTACCAAAAACAACAAAAACGAGGGGCTGCTGTCGAGTCCCACATTATCAGCCCTCCACCACCGTGCTTCTGTAAAAAACAAAAACTTACCAAATATTTCAGTATAGTTTCTCGTGCAAATATCTTAGTACACTTGAAATAAGTCAAAACTAACTTGCAAGTAACTTTCTTTCTTAATATTAATGAAAATGTAGCGGAACTGGTGCTCATTCCACAAACATTAAGGAATTAACTTTAAAAAACTGCTGAGAAGTTACTTTTAATTTAGTTCTGTCTGATTTAAAGTGTGCTAAGATGTATTTGTGCTGAAATGCTGAATTTTGTTCTTATCTGACTAAAAATTTGCCTATCGATGCTTTTGTCATGTCCGCCGAAATAAAATAATCACATTACATCCTCAGCATACTTGGTGCAAGAGCTGCAGAAGTCAAATGCAACTTTGCCAGTATTAGTTGTGGATGTACGAATAAAATGAAATAAAATAAAATTGGGTGTAAAAATGGAGGATGTGGAACAGGAAGTCAGGTCTGCAGGACTTGCTTGTAATAGTTCAGTTTGAAGGAATGACTCCTTGTCTAGGAATGATAGTTCAGAGCTTTGTTGGCGCCCTCTAGTGGTCAGTTAATTACTAGTTGAAATAATCAGAGTATATGTTGCCTTAAAACTGCAATTTTTTCTAAAAAAATATTGTTTTACATATTTGTCTAAACTGTCACTACGTCATAGCAGTAGAGTATGAGAAAGAATCTGTGAAAACAGACAAGCTGGCAACTTGCAATGTCAACCATTCTTGTGTACGCGCTGCTCAGCCCACTTGCTCTCTGCTACGATGCAGCTTCTTCCCAATAGTCTGCCATGAATGCTAATGATAGTTAGCATGTCTACAGATTGTGGGAGATAAACAGTTTTAATGTAACAGTAAGCTGTTTCTCCAGTTGATGATTTACAGCGCTATGACCCGCCTCCTGGTTCTGATTGGTTGTTTTTGATCAGTGGCGGTACATTTCTGCAGACAGAAGTAGTAGCTTAGGAAGAAGGTGGAGGAGATCAAGCTTTTCACAGAATATCACAACATGACAGTTTTAACAAGTATGTTTAAAAAAAAAAAAAAACATTATATAAAAGTTACGGATTGCAACTTTAAACTGAAGTTCTGCTTTCAGTTTGAAGAATCACCAATCCCTTGGGCTGAACTTTCTGTGCAGTCCTGGGAAGACTCAGAGTCGTCTAAGATGTGAATAATCTCGGTCTTACTATAATAATCTACCAGATTAATGTGCAGCTGCTGTTGGTCATTGCTGATGTCTTTCAGACTTGGCGTTGCATTAACTCAGACCTGAAGCAATGCTTTGATTTTTCAGACATCACAACATTCGGAAAGCGGCCAACTCCACCAAGATGGACGCCAAAACAATCTAAAGCTTATCAGAAAAGAGGCCGTAGCCTAACGTTGCTTTTCATTTGATTTGATGACATTTTGATTAATTGGTCTCTAAGTTGCCTTCTGGTATCTGTTTGTGTATCTCTGATGGACTGGAGACCTGCAATCCTCAACTAATCCATCATGCCAGTTTTTACAGCAGCATCTAAACAGGATTCACACCAATCAATACACCTGATTGATCCAGATTAGATGAGAAGATGTTCAGTCAACATGGGTTATTTTAACTCTAAAATATAGCATGGCTTTTCTTATTATGCAGACAATATTCAGGTTTACGCTGCACATTAAATCAGTCCTGAGGTTTCTAAAAGATCATTTATCTTTGGTTTATAATCCAGGTGAAGCTTCAGCCTCAGAATGTTTTATTTTTAAGTATTTTTGGTCGTTTCTGTTGAATATTACTGGATTTAACAACTGAACATTTCCCACATTGTAAATACTTAATTTGTACTTTTTTTTATTCTGTTTTGTTTATTCCCATTATAAAAAAAAGCCAGAAAACCAGTTCAGAGACGCCGTGGAGAGATTTATCCTCACTGGAGCTGAATTACAAAGCAAAGCAGGGAAACGTTAATTGATTCCTAATCGTTGTAACCGAGCTGTGTGGGTAGAGCAAATGTTACAAGCTTGGATTTCCACCGATTGGAAGACTGAAAAATGAGGAGCGGTGGAGAGGAGACTTTTTAAAAAAAACAGGAGTTGCTCTGATTGCTCCCCAGGGAGACATTTCCACCCCAGTGTCCCACAAATGGCATGTTTGCACGTAACATAATCTGCTTTCTTTAAGAGGGGACGCTCCAGTCGGAGTCGCATTCTTCCCCAGCAGCCCTGCAGTCAGACCCTGAAAATGTGCCGCTTTCTTTTTCCGCTCCATTTTTCTTCTGAAACATTTGGGAGCTCATATCCTGGACTAATGAACATAATTCCAGGATTGTAAGGAAGTCTCTTAAACCCGATATCTGTCAGCTCTTCGTAGGAAAAGAGAAGCAAACTGTCGGTGAATTTACAGCCCTCAGAAATCATTTGTTTTGGACACAGAAAATTAAACAGGCAATTTGTAGCACTGAGATGTGTTGTAGTTTGGATTAGACATTCACATAAACGAAGAGTTTTCCACTGCTGCATGCAGAGCGACGTTTGTTTTCCAAAGCATTTTTCTCACGCCGAGACACGATATAAAGGCCTCCACACAGCGGAGCTTTCAGCACAGCTTCAGTTAGACGCAGACAGGGAAACCTGTCTGAACATTCAGCAAAAATGAACTTAAAGGCAAGAAAAGCAATTAAATCTAAAAAGGTGAAAAAAAAATCTGAAGATTTTGCTGATGATCACCAGAGCAGGAGAAGAAGAAACACAGAAACGTCTGCAGGGATTAGAGCAAAGGGTTCCCAAATGTTTCCACAGATTACGCTACAAATGTGTAAAGAAACATGAACTTTTACAATGATTTTTGTCTTCACTTTTACCAATTATCGATCAATTATTACATTCGTTTAGAATAAATGCTGCTTCACGCTTTCTGGACGGCTCCTAAAAATATGTAAAAGTAAAAAGTAAAAGAAAAATAAAATCACATGATGAGAATAAAGTCAGTATTTCTAGAGTAATGTTACAAGTAGAAAGTTGTATGGGAAAAAAAGTTATGAGAATAAACTCGTACAGGAACAAAAATCAAAACATGACAATAAACTCATATTATGAAAATAAAAAGTTATGACTTTATTACAGCGTCGTAGTCCTATCAGCCAATCAGAAAGATGAGCACAGCAAACATCTCAATAAGCTACTTTCAATACTTTATAACAAGCATTGAAAAACAGATTTTAATTTAAACAAATTAAAATCTATTGGATTCCACTTTTTTACTTTGCACCTCATTTTCCCTTCAGCTTTCTGCTGCCATCTTTAAAAATCATTGAACATACTATTACAGTTGGAAATGGCATAATGGAGGAGTGTTGATGATATTCAGAGGCAAAGGGCCCGACAGAGCAGGAGCTTCTTAAAGAGACAGAGACCCGATTCCAAGGTGTCAAATTTCCCTTGAAGTGCACGTCTTTTTTTTCCTTCCCTGGTCATTTCTGATATTTAATCTCTTATCTGGTTATTTTGAACTAATTTGTTGGTCTGTAATGTTTGTTCTGTGTGCATTAATTGGTAATTGCTCATGTTTGATGTTTACTTCATTTTCATAACAGAAGGTTTTGATTTTGTTATAAAACGGCACTAAATGTGTGGAAAATAACAATACCGCCCCTTCAAATTAACATCTGTTTCTGACATTTAAAGGTGAAGTTGCTTTGTTTGTTTTGTTTTTTTAAATCATACTGAAACATATAGAAACTGAAACCATTTCATTTTAATTACTCCTTTCCTAAAAGACATTCGGGTAAAGGAAAGTTTTATTGGCCAGTTTTGTCGTTTCTTTGCCAGTTTTTCGAGGATCAAAAAGTCAAACTTCCTGTCACTCCTGGATCTTCACCACTACAGACTGATTCTGGGTTGTATTGCTAAAGGTGCTTGAGCGTTTACATTTAAGACTTCAAATTCTTGATTTTATATCAGATGGATCCAACTTTTGGTCTTTTTATAAACAGGAGAGCGCTCAGAAACCGGCTACAGTAGCCGAGCTGAAGACGGGTCACAAATGGACTAGTGCTGCAGGGAACGTTTCTTTACTTCGTCACGGCAATTTGCAGCATTTCAGATCCGCAGCGGAGAAATCCAGATTGATAGATGAGACGCCATGTTGTGACACGGCAATTTGGCACGGAGTGCAGCGCCGTCACCACGGTCCAGCGATCAAAGCAGCCACAGGGGTCAGAGGGAGAGTCTTCACACCATCCAGGCTCCGCGTGTTCCTCCATCCGATCTCCTGCTGCTTGGACGATGCGTCTGGAATATGGCCGCGCTGCGATTCAACAGTTTGGTTTCTAATTTTCACGCTAAAGTCAGAAATTAGACAAAAACTGTTGTGTGTTTTTGTGAACTCCCTGTTGCAAAGATGCAGCTTTACTACAAATCAAAATCATAACAGGACTATTTTTGGTTACCACTGAGCCAATCGGAGAACAAAACACAAAATTTTCACATCAAAATTTCATTTTTCAAATCAAAGTTTCAACGTTTCTGCAAAATGTTCACAACCTTCAGCATGATGCTGCCACCACCACGTTTCACTCTTGGGATGATGTCCACACCGAATATTTTGCACTCAAACATTTTGCATATTTTTTAAAACCGATAAAAAATATGTGATTGGATTCAGTCCAATCACAGTACTCAATCTATAATTTGTAGATCGGAGTTAGTTCAACTGCAAACGTCATGTTGACCTGCTCGTACGGATTAATCTGCGTTTCACTTCGTTTATCGTTTGTGGGGTTAAAAAGCATAATCTTCTACTTTCAGCATCACTGAGATTACTGGAAACAAAATAAATTAAGGTATGTTTAAAAAAAGAAAATAAAGTCTACTTGTATCACGATCAATTTTAATTGTCGCAGAAGTTATTGTGATAAATGATAATATTGTTATTTTGAGGGGTTTTTAATGGTGATGGCAAAATAAAAACAGATTCTCAAAGATCACTAAACTTTAAAATCTAATGAACATTTAACACTGGAACTGGAAGACTTTTTAAATATCCAAATTAAATAAACAATGGAAACAAATAAAATTAATTATGAAGTTTCTATAAACAAAGTTGTCCTTCAAAAAAGGTCAAGCTGAGACCAAAACACCAGACTGAAGACTTTTCTCATCCAGTTTTTGGTAGAAAAACAATAAGTCGTGCAAAAGGAAATTGTTGAACTCGTTTTAACTTATGATACAATTAACTGATTTGATTATTGCAAGAGGCCTGCTTGTATCATTTAATTTCCTTTAATGGAAAGTCTTAAATGTGTGTATTTGAGAGGAAGAACTCTGCATTAAGTTGCCCTTTAGCTCAGATCCACATCTGACAAATCATCCATTTCCCTGCAGGATTTGGCTTCGCAGCAGGTTGGTGGAGTCCGACTGTTTTCTGGTCAGTCAGTCGGTTTAATGAAAAACTGGAGCGATTTCAGAGGAAGAGTTGATGCAGCTTCCTGATAAATATGACATCTTCCTCCCTCCATCAGCTGCATCTGGTTTTACACTCAAACCCACCAGGCTGATCTCCAGTCCAGCTGCTCCCATCAAGCCCAGTATGAACATTTATTGCTTCAAATCAGCTTCCCAGACACTGCACTGTAAAAAATGCCACATCTTAGCAAGAACTGCTGTCTAGTTTCTAGTGCTAATATCTTAGTACACTTGAAATAAGACAAAACTTAAAAGTAACTTTTTAAAATGATATAAGAGGTTATTGTAGGTGAATAAGTCCTTAATATCAGTGAAAAAGTACAAGACATTTTTCTCATGCTATAAGTGAAATAATGTGCCAGACAAACTTTTATTTTTTCAGTCAATAATAATCAAATATTGACTTAAAATATGCTCCTATATTTTGCTTAAAAGTTACTTGTAAGTTAGTTTTGTCGTATTTAAAGAGTACCGAGATATTTGTACTAGAAAGTGGACAAAAAATACTTTTTCCTCTTGTTTTTGCAGTGTGGAGCACGGCATCTGACCCTGGGAATGACTCAGTTTCAATCCTTTATTTCCTTCCCCTTCTTAAAGTTTCACTGACGCCAGCTGATGTCTGCAGAAAGGGCAGACGGACATGCTGCAACAATTAATTAGGAGACATTCAGGAAAGCTGCTGTGACAATAGAAAATTAAAACAGACCCCCCACCTGAAGGGGGCAGAGTACCTGGAGTAGAAATACTTCAACGTATCTTTATTCAAATAAAAAGTAACCATCCAAGAAATTACTCAAGAGTAATAAAGTATTTGGTGAAAAATCAAATTAATCATTCAATATTTAAAATTACATCAGCCGAACCAAAATATAAAGTTAAGTTGAAATTTTGGTGTTTTAGGGACAAAAGTGACAATAATTCATATAAGTATTAAAGAAATAACAAAATTGGGCAAAATAAAATTTTTTCCATATCAGTTTTTTTTCCATTAAAAAACTTATTAAACTTTAATAAAAACTGCAGGTTAAAACATGTTTGTCTTTCATTCAGTGGGAAGAGAATCCAGACATTTTACTTTAAAAAAAGAGTAGGAATACTTCAAAATAAAATTACTCAAGTAAAAGTAAAAAGTACTTTTTTTTTTTAAAGTTACTCAAGTAACTGTAACTAGTTACTGCCAAACTCTGCCACCCACATTTCTTTTTTGAATAAAATAGTAGGAGAAAGAACGCAAAGCTAAAACCCAGGAGAAATGATTCCATTTTTTTTTTTTTTATATTTTGTGCAGTTTGAGGAAAAAAAAAAAAATTAAAGTTGGTCATCCGGTATCTGTGCTTAACGTCCGATAATCTCCCTGTGGAGTTTCTCACAACAACGAGCCGGAGCAGAGAGAGCAGAGAGAGGAGGGGAGTCACGACAGTCGCAGCTTGACTGACAGCAGTTCCACATCCTGAAGCTCTGCACAGCTGATTTATTTTACAATTTTAACCCTTTTTAGAGAATTCCCATCATAAAAAAAGAGAAAAACAAGACGGAGCTGGTGAGGACAGACAGGAGAGTGTTGACGGTGGAAGCTGAGGAGTCTGCGGTCAGCTCGGTTTTATTGTCTCTCCCTTCCAGCCTGGCAGGGAGCCCGCTCCCGCTCCACTCTGTTTGGTTTCTATGGGGACGATTGGGTTTCCTCTGAACTGTGACACACATTATAGAGCTTAAGGAGGATTCACACCCGCTTTAATCCAACTGTAGGTCCGGGTCGTTTGGGAGGTCTGAATGCGTAATCAAACTCAAAAAAAGCGAACGCTGGTCCGCCTTCAAACCTCGACTTGGATCAGAGGTGGGCAGAGAATCCAAAAGGGAGCAAAACATTTTTACTCAAGTAAAAGTAAAAAAGTACCCATCCAAGAAATGACTCACGTTGGCGTAAAAAAAAAGGTATTTGGTCAGATTAATCATCTAATATTTAAAAATTACACAAACAGACCAAAATATAAAGTTTTGTGGAAATGTTGGCATTTTAAGGACCAAAATGACGATAATTCATATACATAACGAAAAGAATCGAAATCAGGCAAAATACATTTTTCCAACTCAGTTTCTTTCAATACAGAAACTTTAACAAAAACTGCAGGTTTGTGTCTAGTGAATTTTTGGTTAAAACATGTTTGTTTTTCATTCAGTGGGAAGAGAAACCAGAAATTTTACTCAAGTAAGAGTAGAGATACTTAATAAAACTACTGAAGTAAAAGTAAAAAACACAAAAGTACTTTTTTTCCCCCAAGTAAATGTAATTGAGTACATGTAACTAATTACTACAGAATTTTGATCTTGGTTCAGTTAAAATGACCTCTGGTGCGGTTTGAATGAATATGTGAAAGCCAAACGGACCAGAGACCTCTCCAAAAGCAGGAAGTGGACTAGAGCGCAGGGCATTCTGGGTAAATACAAACAAAACACAATAGTCTAGCAGGAGAAACAGCTAGCCTTCTGCCAAAGACAAAACAGAAATCCGACCTTCAAACTCCGCCTTTGTTTACATTTGGTGAAGTAGTAAGTTTTACTGCGTTTCTATTGGCAACGCAAATAGCACAAATTTACATAAAAACATGACATTTTCTTCAAAAAAAAATAAAAAGCAAACAAAACCCTCATGTTTTTGTGAAGTTTTTGCACTAGGCAGAGGAGGTTTTTCAGCTCTACTGAATTTTATGCATTTCACAAAACTGCAGTGGAAACTTTTCACATCACATAAGTCAAGTGATCAACATCCAGACGATACTACTGGCGGAAAACACGAAGCCGACGACAGGATCGTGTTTTTTTAATGACTTATCGCAGGAACAAACGTATTCATGTGGGATTTTAATGACATTTCTCATTTAACTGGAAACACCATAATTGCAAAATTCTGTTTATTCGACGAATATCGACAAAGTTTTGTGCATATTTGGGATGGAAACGCAGCTACTATCTTCCTCGGAGGTTCTTGTGTCGTTTGTTTCAGTGGTTATTGGTGCAGCGCCCCCACAGGCCAGAAGGGGAATTAAACAGAATATTATTGAAACCATTTAGTCCCATAATAAATAAAATTATGATTCCAAAACAATTTTTTCTATTTGCTCAGGTTTTTTCATCTGATCTTAAAATCAGATGATCTTAAACAATAAAATAGTTAAAACAAGGAAATCTGTAAAACATCAGAGCAAAAATCTGAGTTTAATTTGGAATTAGAACTAAAAAAAGCAGACAGACTTCAAAAATCTGAGGCGGCAGTGACTGATGGGCTGCGTCTCTAAAGACGCTGAGGTCAGACTAAACAAAGACCCAGTCCGCTCTGGAGTCTCTGGGGCGGCAGAGGGCAACGCTGCGCCTCTTCAGCCCCTTTGAGTCCGGCCGCAGCTCCTGGCGATCAGCTAGACTACTTAGATTTCAAAAGATGCTCCACAAAAATAAACACTGGCAACGCACGGAGATCAGATCCCCACAAGATAAACGCCAAGAAAAACAAAAAACAAAACAGTGAATTCTGCACTGATCACTCGATTTGACAAATTTCTTCAATCAACAAACACATTCTATTACAACATTTACTATACATGAGAGAAAAGGGAGCAGGAAGAAGAAAAATACTACAAAATTCCTTAATACTGATGAAAAAAGAACGAGCCATACCCAAAATAATCTGCCAGTGGAACAAAATATGTCTCTTATATTATGAATTAAAATGTTTTGTTCCTCTGGAAGGTTACTTCACTTAGGAACTTGTTTTATTGGTAATGATGTGAAAGAACTAGTCGTATTTGTAAGTAAACTTAGTTTTGTCTTATTTCAAGTGTACTAAAATATTTGCATGAGATTAAACCCAAAATACTTGATACAATTGTGGTTTTACAAGGTTTTTCTTCTTCCTGCTCCCTCTTCACTCATGTAGTAAACAAATGTGTTTGTGAATTGATAAAATCTGCACTAGAAATTAGAACCGAAATACTTGGTAAAACGGTTTTTGCAGTGAAATCTGGCATAAACATGCCCTTCTCTCAATAATTACAAAATCCTTTTTCATGGCCGTATACATTACTTCAAGTTGCAAACATTATATCATTCTCATTAACTCAGAAGTGTGTAAGATTTTATGTTTTACTTATCGAGTGTTTTGAGCTGATTTACAGTTCAGCACATTTTTACCTCTTCTGACTTCCATACGCTGCAAAAACAAAAACATCTTACCAGGTTTATCTGCCCTGGTTTCTAGTGCAAACATCTTGGTAAACTTGAAATAAAACAAAATTTACTTATAAGTAGCTTTTCAGCAACACATAGGAGCTTGTTTTAAGTCAATAATTATTTAATATTGATTTTAAAAAAGTACTTGTTAGTTACATTGGCAGATTATTTCACTTGTGATATGGTTAAAATGTCATACAAGTGAAATAATCTGCCAGTGGAACAAGTACTTTTCCATCAATGTTAAGGAATTATTTACTTAAAATAAGCTGCTCTGTCTTGCAGAAAAGTTACTTGTAAGTTTATACATTTGAACTAAGATAAAACTAAAATATTTGCTGGAGAAACTAGACCAAAATTACTGCAATAACTTTAAGACTTATTGGCAATAATCTCCACCTTCCTCTGTGTCTGCCAGACTTTAGCTCTGCTGATCTGTGGTGGGATGAAAAAAAATGGTTGCAAAGCAAACAAGAAAAAAAAAACTCAGGAATATTATTAAACTGGAGTCCTTTATTCATGAGGAATGGAGGAATGGTGCCAGCAGCCATTTTCTGGCTCTGAACCAGGTTTTAGTGAGTCTGACAGCTCAACAAACTACAACATGGGAGAATCATCCCACTTAAGTACCACGGCACCAGCCTCATCCAGCAAAGAGCAAACAGCAGACTGTGTGAGAATTCAGGCTGCAGCTTGAATTCCTTCCAGCACTTGAGAGACGACTTAATAACTGCAGAATTAAACTAATTACAAACACAGCGGCGGCGGCGGCGGCGGCGGCGGCAGAACCGATCCGCGCCAAGCTCACGAAACCCCTAAGAGTCTGGATCGCAGCCTATCTTCTGCTTCCAAAAACACGCCAATAAAACAACCAAATTAAAGCGATGTAGATTGAATAATTTAAGTACACAAGTCCCAGTTTGTTCCCTCTGTTCTGTTTGTGGATGGAGGAGGTTCCGCTCGTCTCCTAAGCCAACATGAAAATCAATGAGGAAAATACAAAAGATTTCACTCTGTTTTGATAAAAAGACTCAAACTGGATAAATCAGGAGAGTTTCTTTTGCTACGGCTGCAGCCAGGAAGCACTTTCGATTTGTGCTCAAGTCCAAAGCTGTAACGAACAGAGGCAGGAGCGATGCCCGGGTTCTGCAGCTGCCAGGCACAAAAACACAAAATCTTACCAAGTATTTTCAGCTAGCTTCTAGTGCAAATACCAGATGCACTTAAATAAGACTAACTTTTAAGTAACTTTTCAGCAAGATGTACGCCAATATTTCTTGAATATTGATTAAAATAAAAAGTACTAGTCCACTGGCAGATTATTTCACCTAAAACAAGAGATTATCTACCAGAGTAACTTGCATTTTCTTAATCAATGTTGCTTAAAACAAGCCGTCATCTTACAGACAAGTTAATGTAAGTTATTTTTGTCTTATCTGAAGTTAAACATATTTGCTCTGCGAACTACGTTGTTAAATTTTTTAAAATGTTTTATAAAGTCCTGCAAATTTTACGATAAAACATAAAAGTCTGGCAGCTGTTTCTGCCAAAATTCCACCGTAAAATTACGGAAAAAAAAACATTTTATGCTTTCACATTGGAATTGTTGATTTTACGTTTAAAAGTGGTGCTGGAGTCAATGTTTTACTGCAATACGAAAATTTAAAGAAAAAGAATATGTTTTGTTCCTAAAATGATCATGAAAACAATCGATTAAATGAATGTAAAATTGTAAATTATACAAACTCAACAATTTCTTGATTTATCCTGTCACAATTTTGCCATTTATCACCACTAAATATACAGACTTTTTTTTTCTTTTTTTTTTTTACAGTGTAGACAATACTTGGTAGGATTGTGTGTTTTTCAGTGCATGCGTCTGGAACGAGTCAACAGATCAGAATTCGATCACATCTGAGGGCATCAGAGGAAATCGGAGAGGATTTACAGTCGTTACTGCAGAGGTGGAAAAAACCGTTGCAGATTCTTCTTCTTGTCAGCATAATGAGTTAAAGGGCAACTTGGCAGCAGGAGTCACATCCATTACTGCTGAACTGACGGTGTGAACAGCAGCAGAACCAGAATCACGGTAATTCTCCCAGAGACATCATGAATCCTCCTGAAAGCTGCAGGAGGATTCATGGTCTTATAGGAGAGCTAAAGATGCTCTAGTCATTAAACCAACTGAATGATGCCAGCAACCCAAACTCTGCTCAGCTCACCACCGTCCAGCCACCTATTTTAACTGATAAACCTCTTAAAGGGGCAGCATTATGCATTTTCCATGCACAAAGTGAAATTTTATAACACAATCAAATAACTGCTACATGACTGAAAAGAAATTTGGCTTTCCAATTTGATGCCTTGAAATTCCGACTCTGTCTCTTTAAGAAACTCCAACACTTCATCTTTGGCACATTGTCACAACAACGCTCCTCATTATGCCACTTGCAGCCGTTCACAGGAGAGGTGGACTGATAAGTAGGTCGTATGATGAGCTCAGAAGATGTGCAGTTCCACCAAGTGTTTGCTAACTGCTGCTGCCACTAGTCTGGAGGAGCTTGGTGGAAAAAAGCAGCGCTGCGTGAGAATAAGTCTTTAGTTTGACACAGGAGATTCAGTCATCCCTCAAACATTCATGAAAGAATCAAACAAAACTATGATTAATAAGGGAACATAACATGACATAAAACTAGGTCAATTTTATTTAATACTGCCACTTTGAAACTTGATTTGAATGGTTTGGGTTGGATTTTAGACTTTTTAAACTGGTAGACATCATTGTGAGATTAAACAGTTCCTCCTCCAATCAGCTGCATTCATCTGTTTCACAACAGATGAATGTTATTCTCTACAATTCTCAGTTCCTCCAGGGTTTTACAATGTTTGATTATAATTGTTGTGCCCTTAAAATGCAGATTTTGCAGCACATTTTTCTAAAAGTTGCAGTGAAAGTTCAGATGTTTTTAAGCTTAACGTAAAAGTTTAAATTGCTACACAGAACCTTCCCAGGACTATTTAAATTGCAAATAACATTTCCAAGCACCTTTCTGAAATGACAATATTAATACAAAATCACTAATAATAATAATAAAGAACATTCTATATTCAAGTTGAAATGAACTGTATATGCAAATCATACAGAACATCTCAAAATGGTTTTTACAAAAGGATATATTCTTTAGCATTATATGTAGGGCTGAAACGATTCCTCGAGTGTTTCGAGAACCTCGATTATTAAAATTCCTCGAGAAAAACTGATCTGCCTCGAAGCCTCGTTATATTATGTGTTATTATTTAGCGCACCGTGTTCCAGCCGGGACTTTATTTGCTCTCTCACTTCCGCCTGAGTTGTTGACCAAAGCTAAGTGTTAGCAGCATAACGTCCAGTTTTCAAGTTCGGCCTGGGAGGATTTTATTGAGTCATGATAATGT
>CAEGAE010019584.1:0-12557 GCA_903067095.1 Girardinus metallicus | reverse complement strand
TCTATCTATCTATCTATCTATCTATCTATCTATCTATCTATCTATCTATCTATCTATCTATCTATCTATCTATCTACATATTAGAGGTACTTTGAGAAGAACTGTGCAAAAACAACTGAAAACCCACAGTTAAACCTGAACAACTGAATTTTTTTTAAGAGCATAAAAAATTTATTTATCAGAAAATCTTGCCTGTGACCCAGAATCTAAAACTTGATGCTGTGCTGGAAAAACTGAGCAGCAAGAGCTCAGGTTACTGTAGCACTCCCGCCTGAAACTGATTACATCAGCTTTAATTAGCACAATTAGCATTTTAAAGATCTGATGAGATTAAAAATGTGTTCCAACTCAGTAGGAATAAACAAAATAACCGACTTTCATCTGCACAGTACACCTCCTGACACTAAATACTGACAGCTTGCAGCACAAAGCTTCCTCCGGGCCGTATGAAGCTTGTTTATCATAATCTATTATTAACTTTCTCTCTGTCTGTTTTAGTTTTTCCCTGCTTCAATTTACACTTAACACTTGGAGATCTCACTTTGCATTTTCTTACCATTCTGTCCGCCATCCGCTTTACCTAAAACCTTCCCACAAATGCATGACGCGTTATGAGATTTTCATTTAAGAGAGATCAGAGTGAAAGAGTTTGGCATTCTGTTGCTCTCAGCATGTAAAAATAATTCTTAAAGACACTCAACAGGGAGGATGTATGTCTACTTTCAGTAAAATCAAGAAGATTCATAAGATATCAGAAGACATGTAATATCAATGCAGCATTTATTAACACTTGTTAGTGTACAAACAAGGACCCAGTATCGCTTCCACTTTCCTTGTTTTTGGAAGAGTGTTGTCACCTGTTCTAGCTTGCTGACCGGCAGTGTGTAACATGGCAGCACTCCTGCACGTTTCATGGATCTCGTTAAGAAAATGTTGAATCTTAAGAAAGACGTGAGGGAAACATTTACCAATTTTGAAACTGTAATGCAAATGATTTTTGGTTTGCATTACACCTTGATTTACTGAGTCTTTCTCATCCCTCCCTTCATTTTATTTTTGTCCTCCAAAGTGACTAATTCTAAATAAGTATTAGGATTCTTCCCACCTCAAATATCTCCAAAGTGACTGATAGAGGAGCGAACCCCAGTCAGATCGGCCAGGAGGGGGTGGAACGATTGCCAATCTGTGCCGGCTCTGAGTTTAAATATTCTGCTTTGGTTTAGCCTTAGTGACAGCACTGTGAGGCAAGAGGTTGCCCACCACTTCAAAGACAATTTCCACTGGCTTTAAACGAGAGAATAGGAAGGTTGGCAGCTCAACTCCCTGTGGGAAAAGAGAGTACGGAGTGCACTCTTTCCTAACGCAGATATACGAGGTTTGTTCCATTTCTCTGTTCTGGTGTAATGTCAGCTGTTTATCCACAGAGAGCCACCAGATAGCACATCTCTCCATCTTTCGATGTCGTCCCTTTTTTCTTCTTGTTTCTTCTTCCTCCCCCATTCTCCTTCTCGGATGCTCTCTGCTGTCCTCTGCCCACCGTTGTGGTGGGTTCAGTTCCTGACAAGGCCCTACATCCAGCTAGATGCTAAATGAATAATGCATGCATGTTCTAGTTCTAGCAAGACAGAGGCAGAGAGAGAGAGAAGAGACCAGGAGGGAGAGACAAAGGACACGCACAGAGGATGTTTGTTTTTTTTGTGTGCCAGGGACAGCTTGGTGTTGAAGTCCCAGCATGGAAAGGCCAACGCTGTCAGAGAACTTTAGAGCCAGTCTATACACAGCCTGCACATGAGCAGACATCTGCAGCCAACACTCAAATGCATTCTTTCTTGAAGTCCTTCTGCAGAATCAGGAGGTTGTCAGTGAGATTCCCACTTGAGTGAAATACAGGCGTTGCAACCTGAACCAGAACGATTGTAGACATTGTTTCAGTCAGATCTAGAGAGCTTTGATTTCCAAGACTCTCTGTGTGAGTGTGTGTAAGCATGTGTATGCGTGGCCTTGTATTTGATACATTGTAAGGATCATTTTCTAACACACTACATTGTGGAGACTGACAGATCCTTATGTGGCCCAGAGCCAGGGCTCCATAAGAAGAGGTTTTGTTTTTGGGTTACGTGTTGGGTTTATAACCAAGGTTTGAATTGAGTTTAAGGTAGGATTAGGGTGAGGCATGTACTAGTAATGATTAGGGTAAAGGTTAGGCTGTAGAATTTAATAAAAAATGAATGGAAGACAATGCAAAGTCCTTGTGAGGATAGAAGGATATGCTGTGTGTGTGTGTGCGCGTGTGTGGGGGTGCGCGCGTGTGCAGGCGTGGGCGTGCATGTGTGTGTGCGGGTGGTTGTGTGTGTGTAAGCTGCAACTGTGAGGTCCCACCATTTGTTTTGAGGACTACAAGTCCCCCTTTAACCCGGCAGAACGAGGGCTGGCCTACATTTTATCAACTGCTTTAATTCAGTTTTGATGGGGATCAAAGCAGCACCACAGCAGCCAGCAGAGAATGCATGCATTATCAATCATGTCTGTGGCTTTTTGTTGTACAAGAAAATATATTGCAGAGATCAAAAGGAGAGGGTCATCAAAGGCAAAATCATCACAGACCCATGGTGCTGATTCTTACGTAAGTTGGAAAACAAATAAATCCAAAAGCTGTGTTAATTGTATGCAAATGCTTCCAAGCATGTATGTTTGTAACAAATAAAAAATTATTTCTGCAATCTATCCTCTGGCTTCAGAATTAGGCATACTTGTGCAGCTGTATGCTGTGCACTTCTGAGAGCGTTTTTGTTCATCTTCGCTTGCTCTTCCTTTCGGTTTCTACCCTTCTAAGGACAAGAAATTTCTGGTATGAACATGGCGCCTTATCTCAAAGGACACATGCAGAGTCAAATCATTTGCCTCTGCCTCTGAACTGCGTTCACTTTTATTAGGAAAAAAAGAAACAAATGAATAGGAGCAGCAGGGGTCTAAGTTTGTAGAAATAAGTGAGTCAGAACATCTGTAGGGTTTTCTAGTGGAACAAGTGGGGTCTTGGTTGTTGCTAATGATAGAAGTTCAAAAACAGTTTACTCTGACAGAAGGTAGTTTTGCACCATGAATTTATGACGGTCATCAAAAGAGTTGATCTAACTAGTAGAGATGCAGATCGATGTAAATACAGGTAAACATTTCCTTAGCCTCTCTTTAACCTTGATACATACTAGAGCTGAGGCAGTGTGTCATTGCAATTTTCTCTCAACCATCACCAAACAACACTGCCTTCTTTATCACCTCATGGTGCCACTTTTTACATAAATTTAAATGTTGTTTAATGTTGTCACACCAAAAAGAAAGCAAAGATACTCGTCCCTAATTATATGGCTTCTATATATTGCATCACATATGTAAACCTTCTGCGGTTCAAACAATTTAAACTGCAGTTGTTGTCTTATTGCTGGGTTTCCAATCATAACTACTCAAATCATTACCTGTGAGCATTAGTTGGAAATGTAACATAGAGACTGCTTATAGCCTTCTTTTATCTGGCCTTGTCAACTTGTTCACTTTTTGTAATGTCATAACTACAACTTCATTGTATTTAATGAGGTTTTATCTGATTAAGCAATACAAAGTAACACTTTTTGGTGATGTGGGAGGAAAAGGATTGTGGCTTTCAGCTTTTTCTAAGTAAATATCTGAAATGTAGTTTTACTTGATGCTCTTGATTCAATACTGTCTACGACTATGAATAGATGTTTTTAAAGTCTTGCCACAAGTTTCCAATTCACTATAGGCCTGGCTTTTGACTGTACTGGATTCTGATATATGAATATACAATGATCTAAATCCTGCATTTAGCTCCACCTCTCTTCATGTACTCTGACCAGCTTCATCTGGCTCAGGGCTTATGACCTGAGTTTCTCTCCAAGCTGAAGCAACTAAAGAAACTATTTCTGCCATTAACTTTTTCTTTTCTTCAATAAAGAAAGCATCAGCATCAGTGTTCGTATTTCCTTGGTGTATGTATATTTTGTCTTCTCAACCCCGGAATGGAATCAGTTTCTGCTGGAGGTTTCCTCCAGTTAAAGAAAAGTTTTTCTTTTCACTGTCACCACCTGCCTCCTCGGCATGAGTTAACAATAAGCGGAGTTACCTACCTGGATTCTGTACTTCTGATTGTATATTGGATCTGGTTGATTTGTGAAGTGTTTTTAGACAACATTTGCTGTGTAATACTACTTGAGGGATTGTGTATTCAGGGTGATTTTCAATGTTTTTGCAAGTAGGTCAAGAAGTTGAATATTTCCTTTGGTGTAGAGCATGTTGTGTCTCTTTCTGTGTATAGGTTGGACTCTGCTACACAGTTTCAAAACACATCATTATAAAAGTGCCAAGATTTGATTTTCTTTTTTGGCAATCCATGAAATCTAACATTTTTAACAAGTTGTGAAGAACATGATGCAGGAGTCAAGTGTATCCTAGCTAAAAAGAAAAAAAAATCTGCTGCTGTGCCTTTAGCCTGTTGGAGCTCTCACACACAGCATGGTGAGCAGAGGAAGACACAGCAGTGATGATACGCTGCTGGGCACTTGAAAGCAGCAGCATTCCTGCATATCGAACCCTGCTTAGTGAGAGCTGTGCTCCCAAGCAGTGAGCTGGTGTGAGTAGATGCTGAAATACTGCACCAGCAGGTATCTGGGTAAGTTCAGCCAGGTCAGCCTGAAGGTAAACAATGAGCCAAACTGTGATTAGCAGAGGTATCAGCACTCTGAGGGAGTTATAGTGTAGAAGTTCACTGCAGATATGAATTGTTTGACAGGCTAAAGTGTGGTGACAAAAGTTGGTAGACTCTCCACCCAAAGCAATTCAACTTACAAGGGACACAGAGAAGCCCAGTCCAAATTCTGTGAAGTGCAATCCACTTTTTTGTTTATCTGAAAAACCAAAAAGCTGTACAGGAATTGATCTGTTTAGTCAAATAAGTTTTAAAGATTTCTGTTAGTAAAATTTTCCTTCAGCGCTGTTTTACAAATGGATGTTTTTGTTGTAACAGTGGCAATGCATTTTCCCTTCTAAATTATGAGAGATGGAACTATTCGCAGAGACATATCTTCTATCTTATCTTGCTAATTTTTACACCGTGAATAACACCTTTTGGACCCATGCAAGGTAACTTACTATTTTATATATTTCTTAATTATGCTTCAGTATTAATATAAGGGCATGTGTGTATAGCAGAGGATTTCTCAGAATGTTACCTTTCAATGGAGCCCTCGCTGATGACTGTATGTTGAAGCATAGAGGAGATCCATTTGGATAATATTTGAACATCAACATAGAAAAACGTGTCCAGGACTGTCATTTGTGAGCAAATTTGAAATGCAGGTAGACAAGATTTCATTCTGCAGTTTTATTTTGTTTTCCAGTCCATACCTTTTATGTAACTACATTAAACAAACAAGATAATCCAAGTAACGCAAGATTTTTTAAATTACTTTGTGTCATGGAATTAATAACTACATACTCATTACAGGTACAATGTATTTGAGTGCACAAGTGAAATAATTAGATTATCTTCATAAAAAAAAATATTTTGAATGTGCTCTGGAAGGGTTCAAGAACAAAAGCTGACTTAATTTTGGTTTTTGGTGATTTTGCTGTCATTTGTTTAAAAAGCCACAATAAACTTCAAAGAATTACATGTCATACTGTTTTGCTCGGAAGTTACTTTTAAGCTAACCCTTTTCCCATTCTGCTGCATTCCAGCCAGAAAAATGAATGTGCTTTTTTGTGGTATTTTATCTGAGAAACCAACATAGAGCAGTGGATGATTGTGAAGTAAATTAAATTCCAAAAAGGGTACAATTTTATTTAGTACCTTTTAGTCTGATACTCCCAAATAGAATAAACAAATAAATTAAGTCACACACAGGTGAACTTTAACTTGTTACACCCCTGCTTTTCCGTGACAACGCTAGTGGTTTATTGGAGAATACTAGTTAGTTCTTTAGTGGAAAGAAAGCCATAAAAATTAAATCCACAGTTTTTGCTGTTTTACGATGTAGGAGACACAGCAAACGTGTCTCTTACACATGTAGACAACACATCTATTCTTCTGTTGGTCTAACAAACTAAATAACAGTACGACTTGTGGCTAATATTTGGCAGCACTTAAAAATTTTTATACTTTTGAAGGGCATTATACCGTACCAACCTTTATCCTTCAATTCACTTTAAAGACGACGCATTTGGATTTTACTTTTTCAATTTGGTGTTTGAGCTGCTAGATTCAGTGATTTCTCATCTTTTTAGTTTGAGTTAAAATGAGTTGACTTTATGTCTGTGATTTGGTTAAGCTTTGATGAAAACTAGTTTCTTCACTGTGGAAGAGATCAGAACCCTTTTCTTGCATGCTGAATTTATTTTCCAACTTTCTGCTGTTTCCTTCAGGGATTCTTCCTATTTTGATGAAACGAAGAAAGAGCTTTAATCTTAAGATGAAAGTCCTGTCATGTAAAACCAGAATCCGTACTCTGAAAGTAGCAGTGACAGGGGCTTTAGGTGCAATTTTCTCTGGTAGTTGTTGTGCCGGAGGTCTTTAAATTTGTGTTGTTTTATTAAAAAGATGTATCCAACAGGTCACACCTCAATAAACTGATGCAACTCCTTCAGTTTGAAGCGAACCACGATGCAGAGTGGGTTGGAGTGTGAAGATTGACAAATACAGCAAGTCAGCCAAGATTACAAAAGATATGTATGGCTGTATTTGTATAACTGGACGAACATTGTTTCCATAGCAACATTGTTTGCAGATCAAAAAGATTGTACCGGTCTATTGGTTTTGAAACTGTACAAAAATAAAAGTGTACATAGTCACCATAAAAGGTGAGTACATGCTATTTTCCAGAGAAACTAATGGCCCGTGTCTTTATTTGTCGTGTGCATGCGCCTCCACGCAGCATTTCAACATTTAAAGCAGAGAATATTCTCTGATTAGAGCCGGAAGGAGTCAAGCTTAAATCTGACAGCAGATGCCACAACACAACCCTTTGTGTTGATGCTTCAGCTAGCACAGCAGTTCAGCATCAGCACAACAGGACAGCACAGAAATATGCCTTCCTGTCTATGCACGCAAGGTGTGAAGTGCTGAAACCCTGTATGCACTCTCTCTGCTTCCAGATTTCTCTGATTGTATCCACACTCCTGTTTGATTCTTACTCCTTTACACTACCCTTGTAATTTACCTCTTGCCCATCCCAAGTGCATCTTAATCACATCCCTCTTCTCTTTCTCCATCTTGCTGACTTGCTTTGTCTTCCTCTCCTCTTCCTTTCCTCAAGATTCCATTGAGGATTCGCTACAATGAAGTTGTTGTCTGGATTAGGCAGTACAATGTCTGATCAAGGCAGCAGAAGGGGAAAATCAATGGACACGTGATTTACTAAGCTGCTAAATATCCTCTGACATGTTGACCAATTAGCTTTGTAAAGTGGAGATATCTTTACTGGGTTTACAAGGTCATGAGATAAGTGCATGTGAAGCAGTGGAACTTTCTGTGCTTGTATTTCTCTGCAAAGGCGAGACAAAGGAATTATGAGACATTTAATAGCAGAGACATATCTTGAGTTATTGTCTGCTTTGCCCAGATAGGATTGCATGGTTTGCATCTTGTGATAGTCACTCAAGTTGAATTGTTTATTAGTTCAGATTAGTAGATGATGAATAAGAATGTACAAGTTGCCTTTCCAGATCTTTATTGGAATCCAATCAGTTGGTTGTTCCTTTGGTTGTTTGGTGTTTATAGCTCTGGAGAAGGTTTTTGACGCTGTGCTTTGAGGTTTTTTGCAGGGAGAGATGATGTAGTCTGAACTCTGGTGTTGTTGTTTTTTTTAATAGACTACAAATAACAACATTAGTTTGTTATTTAGCGTGCAAATTAGAGATTCTGTTGGTTTTCAAGATAGCCTATCAACTATGTTAGAGAAAAACACCAAGTTATTGGTTCTGTGATGGTAAACTAGACACCTTAACGTCATGGCCAAAATTTTCAGCTATTTGGAAAAGGCTCCATGAAACCAATGTCACAATGTTACTTTCCTGCATTGAAGCATGTGGGCAGGATGCAAGTTTATTGGCTGAGCAGCTGTGAAAAGATGCAGTCTTGGATGATAAATCTAGATGTGTTTGTTTCCACATCCTCCCATTGATAGAATTCGATTTATTAAATATAATACCTAAATACATGCACTTTATTTTTTGGGGGGGGTGTTCCCTTCTGCCTAAAAATTCACACATCAGTTAAATATGAATTAGCCCAACTAATCATATTAAGCACTTAAAACAGCAACACCACTGGCAAAGATATCCAACTTGACAGTGTTACTTTAATGTGGCTTTAAATATGTTTTTTTTTTTCACTTCTCCACATCTCAGAGCCTGGGTATAGAACTGTCAGTACAGCCTCACTGTTATTACAGTTAACTTTCATAAGTGATAATTGTGCTAGTTTGCTGTACCATTGAATGTTCAGCAAATTATAAAGCAAAAAGTTATAAAAGAAAACTTTCTAAAAGCCAATTTTCGCTTTATTGTTCATGATAAAGAAAATGCACTTTGCTGCTTTCTGCTGAATGACTGTTAATCACAGCTTCAGTCTCATAGGCTTTATGATTTCACACCAAGCCTCAGGACTTTTGTTCATTTCAACTGAAGTTTTATAAAAGTTCACTAAAAAAGGCAAACAAGAATGCTTATTAAAAGTTGAGTAAACAGCTGCATCACAAGTGTTTGGTGTCTCTAGTTTCTATGAATCAAACCAAATTGCATCAAATCAGTCAGTTCTACTGCATTGAGTTAGCGGTACGAATCCTAATGTGCCTTACTGGTTTTTTCTATTCAAATATCCAATCGATCAAATATTGGCCACAGACCTGCGAAGCACTTCCCAACTAAACACAAACATTACAAGCCAATCTGGTCATTTTTGCTTTTTTGATACATGGATAGGATTGCATCATTTTTAAACCACCAAAGTGCAAGCTTATAAAAACACCAATATATGATGGCACATTTCTTTTATTGATCAATGCGTTTTATTTATGATTAACTGACCCAACCTATTTTATCTAAAGACCAAACTAATTCTCCAAGGTTTGGACTCTGAACAACAAATAAGCATTTTTAAAAAGTCAAGAGAAAAGCTAATTTTATAGCAGCTCCAACATCTGGATGCATAACTCATATTTAATAAATTAAAATAAGCATGAAGGTCCTCTATCACATTAAAATTACTTTTTTATGTACTTTGATCAGGTAGGGTACATAATTTTCATGAAGTCCACATTTCAGAATTAGAAATGTTCTGTGTAATATTCTAACATTAAATGTCCCATTTTCTTTAGCTGCAAGCGGAAAACACCAAAAATAAATTAACTTTTCAATAATATCCTAAACTTACCGAGTATGACAATATACACAGCTGGAATGAGGTTTCTACCGTCCGACTAAACATGTGATTTAAAGAAATGTATTTTTGTCTGACAAGTAGTTATCCAAACTTGTGATAATTTAAAAAATATGTTAATTTTATTTGTTCTTCTTTAATTATATTTGTGTTGTGGTGAAATATAAATATATATATATATGTGAAATAAAAGCTTTTTTTATGTTTTAATATGACCTCATTGATTATTGTCCATTTGCTGGGGGAGAAATCTTTCCTTATATGCATATTTTTTTTTTAAATCATTTCAACCTGATACTCAGCAACACTTCTACCTAAGATCTAGTGAAATTTTCATGTAAATTTTTTATGTTCCTTAATTTTAGTTTAAGCTCTTTCCTTATGTGAAACTAAAATTCCACCAATGACATATTCAAAATCTCCGGACTAGCCAGTGAAGCTATCCCATGTATTCTGTTTGAAAGCACTGAGGGATTCTGGTTTTCAGCTCTCTTGTGTTACTGATCCAGCCAGGTAGTCACCAGGTTGCTGTGTTGAGTCACAGCAACAGGTCGTGTTGTTTTGCATTTAAATAGCCCCTGTAACTTCTGTCTAGTCCTGGAAGAAAATTACATTGTGGGATGCATCTTAGCATCCTAGCACATTGTGTTGTTTTGCAGAACCAGGGTGTGCTTGGCTGACTGAGTCCAGGACAGCTGTGAGTGAGGACCATTCACTGCTCTGTCGGGGTTGGAGATGGAGGCACTGAACTGAGGCCACCTATCCTGTGTTTCTCCTACATGTCACCTCTTCTCTCTCTAATAATTTCCTGAGTGGAAGACAGCTCGGAGTGAAAAGCAGAGAAGGAAAGATTGTTTGTGTGTATCCGTGTGTGTCTCTGTGTGTGTAAAAAAAAAAAAAAAAATCTTCTACTAAACAAAATACACTAAACCCTTGAGCACAGTCCTTAACAGATTATGTAAGATTATTTGCTAGATTTTGTAAGGAGTACTGAAAAAAAAAAAAAAAAAGCATGATTTAACATAATACATGCCTCAAATTTAGTTTTTGGGAATTTTAATTACATTCTTTTTAATATGCCCAATTTGGTTTGGGCCTCGTGAATAATTTGTCCATAAATTTAGTTTCTCGAATTATTCCACCCCTGTAAAACATGGACCCACTTGTTGATTCAGGAAAGCAGTCACCTTTCAGCCAACATCTTAAAAGGTATAGCCTTCACTCTGAATCTGAAATCGAATAATAACTTGCATGCAGAGAAGAGGAAGGATGAAGGACAGTGGTGTTTGAATTATAACCCCCATGATGCCATGGTAACTAAGCAGTCCAGAGGTTGGCTGGGAACAGGAACAAGGTAAAAGGTTTTTCGCTGCAAACCGTGAGTAATGAAATGCCTTTCATGAAGTACATTTAATTATTAAACAATTTTCTTTGCAGGAGGGTTTCATTCAGCCCAGAATTATTTTTGTCCTCACTCTTTCCCACAGGTCTGGCATGCAAGCCTCTGCAGGTTACCAAAAGGACAAATTCACTGCTTTCCAAGAGGCCACATTCTGTAGACTCGTAATGACCTTGTGTTTTTTTTTTTTTTTTTTTTTTTTATGGAGAATTGCAAAGCAAAAAGGCTCTCGTCTTTGCATTAAAGTTCAGAAATTTAGTTCACAAACTGTATCCATGTAGATTCATTGCACACAGTGACATATATCATCCCTGCCAGGTTGTTATTGCAGATAAGAATTTGTTCTTAATAACTCACCTGGTTAATTAAAGGTAAATTAAACAAATATCAAGTACTTAGATGTATTAATTTTAAGTTTTCAAAAAATTAGATAAAAATGGCAGTTTCATACAGCAATGTTATACTATGTCATACATTACAAATACATACATTCTGGCACGCAGTTAAACTATGACGTAATGGGCTCTTTGCACGTCAGCTTCCGTGTTCGGCTCGGTCGCTTCCAGTCTATTGAAAATGCCATTTTACACTCGGTGCTTGCAGGACTTGACCAATGCAACAATTAAGGATGTACCTCGATCCAAAGCACCAACAAGTAAGCTGGAGAAAAGATGTGCGCCTCCTTATACATTCACAGAATATAAACTCTATTGCTAACATTAACTTTAGCTTATGCTAGTAGGCAATATTCTCGGACATTTTCATTATAAAAATTTACGTATCTAAACATTTTAATCCATACTAACGGACAATGGTTTTACCTTATTTTGTACTTATTTTCAGGTATATTACGTGTGTTTATTGCCGTTAGTGTCAAACAGAGATCAAGTAACGGTTCGGGTTTTTTGGTTCCGAAGCACAACAAGCCTCATAGCTTAAAAGTGGGGCAGCACTGGTGTCAAGAGTTCTAGTTCAGCTGACTGTGCAAGTGAAAAGTTGTTGCTTTCAGAAAAATATGGCCGTGTTCCTTAAAGTCTCCGTGTTATTTAGTTGTATTACTTTTGCATGCTTCTTGTGAAGAGCTCCAATAGGACGGATAAGTTGCTCGGCTGTCTGGCTCTGGTCTGCTCACTCGTTTCCATTCATTTGCTCTTTCAGGCTGAATACAGAAGTGATTCCATGGAAATAACACAGGGACGGCTCCTTTATTTACCATCCGTCTCGGTAGTTTTAGGCTGAGTAAGCTGATCCGGAGTGAAGTGGAGGCTGCAAACTTTGCTGTTCGGCTTTAGCTTTAACCTGTAGCGACGAATATTTACAAGTCACCGTCTTCTTAATTCAGGATCGCTTGGAAATCCATGAAAACTTAAAAAGCCCATTATATTTGGAAGACCACAATGTTCATAGTATTGCTTTATTTGCTTCTGAAATATGACTTTGTCTTTTCTAGCTGTCATGGTAACTCAAAGCGGAAGCAAGAAAGCCGCATTTCTCTCATGCGGTTGTGACGTCTGCGCCGTACGTGCAAAGAGTTCGCAAAATGATGGCTTGCAGATTGGAAAGCATCACAGCAGCAACGCCCCAACTCTGAGAAAAGATCAACACCAAAAGGAAGCTAATGACACACACACGCGCGCACACACACACACTCTCGCAGGCTGACATGTGTAAAGGAACATGCACCCCCCCCACACACCCCCACACATGCACCCA
>CAEGAE010019583.1:0-61464 GCA_903067095.1 Girardinus metallicus | reverse complement strand
GCTCAGAGGATAGACTTTAAAATACTGTTGTTAGTTTATAAATCACTGAACGGCTCAGCACCACAATACATTAAAGACCTGCTGTTGTTGCATCAACCATCTAGACCCCTCAGGTCTTCTGGTTCTGGTCTGCTCTACATCCGCAGAACCAGAACCAAACATGGAGAAGCAGCATTCAGCTTCTATGCACCACAAATCTGGAACAAACTTCCAGAAAACTGTAAAGCAGCTGAAACACTGAGTGCCTTTAAATCTCGACTAAAAACCCACCTGTTTAAAGTTACATTTGAAATGTAATCAATTACGAATTTAATGATGACACTTGATGTAATGTAATGTTTTTGATTGTTGATTCTATGTTGCATGACTCTGTGTTTGTTATGATGTAAAGCACTTAGAAATCCCTTGCTGCTGAAATGTGCTATACAAATAAAATTTGATTTGATTTGATTTCAAAAAGGCTCTATTGTTAAAATCAAGCAAAAGAATTAAAAAAAATCTTTCAGTCACACACCAATAAGATCATGTAAGGGCAATAGTGAGTGTTAAACTTGGAGTTTTAACCTCTGACCTTCTGCACACTGCCTCCACTTAATCACAGCAGCCTTAGGCAACCCAAATAACACATTCACACATTAACAATGGCAGAGGAGAAAGTTATGTAGGACTTTTATTTAATTAGTCCTTTAAAGGCTATAATGTATCAGCATTGTTACCCGAAAAAATGTAACACACATGGGTGTTCATCAGCACTTTCCTTTATCACCAGAATAGACTGTATTATTTTGGCTAGTTTTGCAAAAATAATACTGACTGTATTTGGTCAGTATTATTCAGACCAAATACAGCTGGTCTGAATACTGTAACTAGTACTTCTCTATGCCTGTTTACTCAGTGTTACAAGTTCCAGTGTGGCTGAACTTCAGTAATGTAGCTGTTAAATGTTATTCAGAGGACGCCGTCTATCCAGCCTTCAACTCTATACGTACATTGACAGTTAGGTCACTCACAACCTGTAGTTTTGCACGAAAAGGTGCCTTCAAACTAATGCTGTGGTTGGAAGACAAATGAAGATACTGATATACAATCTATGGATCACTTGGCTCAGACACAAAGAAAGAAAAAGTTGCTGCTTCATCATGGACAAACATATAGTTGTTTATTTAACATAATAAGTGATGTGTGAATGATTTTCAGAAATTTTTACCCTGACAGAAGGCATGTGAAAGGTAAACAAGGTAATAAGCAATCCATTGTCTTAGCTGAGAAACCTTTTGTTAACAAACAATCTCCGTGGTTGCCATAGTGATATGATTGTTCCCTCCGTCTTCTTTTGTGTGTTGGCAATAAGAGGCCACAGATCCCTTTGACATATTAATGTAAAAATATGTTTTTTTTTATAAGGGCAAGCAAACTGTTTTCTAACTACATCAGAGCAACTAGCAGTCATTCCTTGCTCTTACGTGTTACTTTGTTCTTACATGGCAATACCATTCTGTTTTAGAGAAGTTGGTTCCCATCTTTTTTGTGTAAACAAAACGTTTCAAAATTATTTATTTTTTAAAGCCTTTATCACTGCGTTTTTATTTACTCCTTGTGTTGATCAGTGATGATCAATATCATCTCTCTGCATTTGCGTCACTCTACAACTTATCTTTGTTTTTTTCTCTTTGTCTTTTTGTCTGTCTTTGCGCAGTTATACAACAGCATGCCTATATGTTTTTCAGCGGCACGAGCAGAATCATTATGGAAGTGAAGGAACGACGTCCATACTGCTCCCTAACCAAGACCCGAAAAGACAAGGAGGGACAATACACCGGTAGGACAACCCAATTACAGCAGTCATACATTCATACACTCATAAATTCATGCATGCATGTATGCATGAATACATAAAATGGGAAACATTTAGAATGATTTAATGTCAAAAACCAAGACAACAAGGTTAACAATGTTATGTTTTATGCAGTTTGCAAGGTCAACTTTTTTTTTCTCACTTCTAGCCCATAAACAAGACGTCCTCTGAACAGCAAAGTAAATATTTTTATGAACAGGTGGTAAACTTGCAGCCTCAACATTTGCTCTTATCCATCATTAACATTTTTTTTTCATGTACTCAGTTCATTTTCAACTTGTGCTCTATTCTGTGTTATTGGTGCTGTATAAATAGGCCATTAGGAATTTTTCTAATAATGTGTAGTCAGAATTATTGCTTGCCCCCACAGACCTAACCTTTTCATACAGTTTATGAATTTTGGACTGTTCACAGCCATTTGGATTAATTAGCATTCATAGGATGACTATATTAAAATAAAGCTCAGATTTAATTGAACCTGGGAATTGTTCATTTATGGCTATTACTGTTAAAGATTAGAGCTGTTCATTTTTTGCTGAAAGTTTAAAACTTTGCGTTTGAAGGCTATGATATCTGGGAGCAATAAAAATAGGAAGAAATAGCTTCCTCCTGGTGGCTCTAAATTTTGGATTTAAATCTGGTTATCTCATACATGGTGATATTTGCTTAATTAGAAAAGGGGTTTTGATGAGACTCATTTGTCAGAATAAAAATACTTTTTGAAAATAACAACCTTTAAGGAGGTCTTCAACACATTTGTTATTAAGCTCATGTTTACGTATTAATGTTTTTTTATTGGTCAAATGTAATATCCTGAATTATTAGCATTGTTAATAGAAATAAAGGCTTCAAAACATCTGTTCCTGTGCTAATTGATTTAATGTGTTTCACGTATTGAAAGCAGTTACAGACATAAACAAACTTTCTAATAAAATTCTGATTTATTTTGTAATTATACACCGTTTTAATTAGAGCCTCGGTTATATTCAAAGATGTACTTTAACAAAATTGCAATACGTGTGTTTATAGACATGCTTAGTGTGTGATTTTAAAAATGTGCTGTGTGCTGCTCTCTATCCGTACTCATGTTGCCAAACAGGCTCCATTTCAAGGATCTCTGATAGAAATCAGGCCTGGAAGGGAAACTGCACTAAAAATGTGGTTGATCACAGCTACATTGTGCTTTAACTAGGGCGGAGGGTGGGGCAATTACATTTTCACATAGAACATTTTTTTTCTGTATTTGTTGGTTTTACAAATAGATCATGATCAACAGAATTTGGCTTTTTTTGGCAAACAACAAAACTACAAAAAAAAAGACACTTATGTCAAGGGGAGAGATAGTTTTCCTTTTGCAGTTGTTTGTTTTATGTTACAGATATTTATTGTATTTTCATTATTTCTGTAAGAATCAGTTTTGACTTTGACATGAAAGGTCTTTTTTGTATGTTATAGTGTCAAAAAAGCCACATTTGTTGATCATGATTGATTTGTAAAGTCAATAACAATGGTAAAACACTCAGGGGCCTGAGCACTTTGCATAGGTAGTGTTAATAAAAATTGGGATTGTATTTTCTCATTACTTCTTTTTCTGTTATTAAATTTTGTTTGCTGATCTGAACATTTAGATGTAGCAAAAAAAAAAAAAAAAGCAGTAGCAGGAAACAATTTTGAGCGAGCAGATATTTTTCACATCACTGTACATTCATGCTAACCACCTTTGTATGCACTACATATAGTTTGCCCTAAGCAGATGGTCAAAGCTCAGATGATAAAGTGGTTGTCCTCCAGTTAGAACATTAGCAAGTCCTCTATACCACAAAGTGTCCTTGAGTAGGACAGTGGCCTCTCTTGATGCTTTCTTGAACCTAAATAAGGTTAAAAAGTCACTTATCAAGGACTATTTAACTTTTTCTTTTTGCTCAGGGCCTCACAGATTTATCCAAGGAGGGTCTGGGTAGTAGAATTTAGTGGAACTCTTTTAAATGTCAGTTTGAATCCAAATCTGCTACACTGAAAGATAACATTTGAAGAAATGTAATAGATAAATGCCACAGAATATTTTGTGGTACTTTTATCAGACTAAATGAGACACTAAATTGCAGCAGCAGATAGTAGAGAAGGTTGTCATCTGAAAGTGAAAGTGTAAAGAAATTCATTCTGCCTTAAAAAAAAAACTGAGTTGCAAGAAGAAGTGGAGGAAAAGCCAGAGGCTTTCTTGCTGGTGAGAAAGAGTCCGCATAGCAACCTCCATGTTTAGAGCTGATCCAGATGAGATGTAGATTATTGGCTTAGAGGGCTGCATGGTACCCTTGGCTTTAAGGTGGTTCACTTTACATGAAGAAACAAAGAGCTGACCTGCAGATTCTTAAAAACAAGTACCATGAACTTCTGATAGAGATATATATTCTTCAAATGTGTTTTATCTCAGCTCCTTTACCCATTATCACCTCCTTTTTAAACATTTTCTGAACTATCAAGATACCTGTGGAACCTCTTCTAGTGATATGTTTCCAACAACTACAGTACTCCTCTAATTTATTTTTTTTAATGCATAGATACTGTGCCCTGCGACAGATTGGCGACCTGTCCAGGGTGAACCCCGCCTCTTGCCCGAAACGTTTACTGGAGATGGACACTCCTCCCTACCCCACTAGGGACAAGAGCGTACAGAAAATGGATGGATGGCATAGATACTGTTCATAGAAATTATTAATAAACAGAGAAATACAAGAAAAAATGGCAGAAATCCAGACTTTGTAGACTGAGTTTCACTCCTTTCTCATTTAATCATATATATCTTTTGGGAGTACTGTCCAATCACCAGCTCTGATGTCAGGCCATTGAATAATATCTTTTTACTATCTATTAAATTTGTGTCTATGTGGTAACAGTTAAACGTTTCAGGCTTCTCGTACTTTTGTATGTTTACATGAACACACTTGAAAACAGCCTCTGTGATTAACGAGAGGATTCAGGTGTGTGCATGGAGCTGTTTGTGCTGATCTCTAACTTTTTTACATTACACTTTGAATTAGTGTGAAGGAGTCTGTACATGTTCTAACAACAAAGGTTTAGCTCACCTGCGGCCATAGTTTCTGCTTATAAATCGTTTCCAAATAAAGCTGTGATGGCAGGACCAGACGACATCTTTTTTTTTATTATTTCTATATGTGTCAGTAACGTCCCACTGCTTGGAAAAATAATCATGTAGGCAAATAATAACACTTCAGAGTGCTGCTGTTAACAGTTTGTTACTACCACAACATGATAATGAAAAGAGAAGCTTCTTATTAGTAAGATAACAGTAAACCTTACACTTAATCTTAAAGGTTGTTCTGTATGCGTGAAACATGAGCTGGATAGAATAACGTCCAAAAAGCTGAAGAAACACCCACCTGGAATAAACAGCTTACAGAGCAAATCCAACAGACATTATTCATCTTAAGAATTTATAATGATAAGATAAAGAAATTTAAACTAAACAATTGCACAGATAAATGTAGGTCTGAGGAAGTTCAGCCCAAAGGTTTGAATGAGGCTTTACAGGATTAATATTTATGAAAAAAGTACATCTTCATCATCAGTTAAGAAAGCCATTTAGTCCCTGGAATCGTCCACTTAGGGCTTTACTTCCTTTCACCCAACTTTTCAACTGAGAGCATTTTTTATAAAAATAATGCAAAGCTTATTCCATTTGTATAAGGAAAGCTCACTACTTAGACTTTCCGTGTTCTGAGCAGGAATTCATATTTAATTAGATTTAGGCATGATTTGTGAGCTTCCATTATACAAACGGAAAACTCGTATCTTCAGAATATTCCCACAGACAGCTGCTGCATCCTTTTAAGCGAGCTGACAGCTGTGCCGGATTTTTAACAATGTGTTCAAGAGAGATTTCTTTTTTGAGCGCGCAAAAGAAAAAAAAAAGTGCAGGGTGTAACTCCGCAGCTTGCGTGGATTATCATCAGGTCAGTAGGTGGTCTTTCAGTTTGGCAAATTTGCATTCAGACTGTGACTAAATTTGGACAAATGTGTGTCACCCTGGTTGCATTTACACCTGCGTGCTGTAAGTACAGGTCTGAATGGAGCCGCAGTGGTAAATTACTCAAGCATCCCATACAATATGAGTCATGGCAGATTCTACTTCAGTGTTTACGATGTGAGTGTGTTTATTTCTATTCTGCCATTCCATTTTAACAAGTTAGTTTTTCACAGCTTACCTCTTGTTATTGTAAGGAATTTAAGTAGTTCCCTGCTTTTTTAAAACACACGCGTTCAGGCTCAAGCTGTCTCTATTTGTGTTCGAAAATGTGTGTTAGGTTCTTCAGGGGACAGCGAGGACTGTGCAATCAGCACGCAGGGACTCCGGGTCCCCACTCAGAAGTCTTACTCATCTAGTGAAACGCTCCGAGCGTTCGACCAGCACCAAGACCAAACCAGGTCAGGACCTATCACTTTAGAAATTTACATTTTGTCTAATCTTCTAACACGGATAGGGAGTCTTTCTCATTGTGGTCATGTGTTTTTTTTTTTGTTTTTTTTTTGAGAAATTCTTAAAAATAAGTATCAGCACAATGTGAAATGTGAAGATTAAAAACCCCCAAAATAATAGAGCTTACCTATTAGTATTTTCTATTTACCAGTATAGATCTAAAAGAAACCAGAAAACACTTTGCTCTTTGCTTTTCACAGGTTACTGTACGGTACCACCAAGGGGCACAAGGAGATGGTTCACCGTGAGCAGGATAATTATACCAGACATGGCAAGTCTACACACACATACACACACATTAGACTAAAAGCAAAGAATATAAAGTATCTTTAGAGATAAACACCTAAAATTACACTGTACATGTTCAGGATATGACATTTAATTAGCAAAAATGGTTTAATTACAGTATTCAAGGAAATCATTTTAAACCTGTAAAAAAGTATTAATCCATCTGATTATCTCACAAATAAAGTTCAAACAGGCAGTTTTTGCTCTCGGGTTCTTTTATATCAAAACTAAAAAAAAAATAAATTTTTATTTACGTTGTAAAGAAATATAAAAACACACTTCCATATCTAAATAAATAGACATTCAAACTTCCTACTTCAATTCAAATGAGGCTAAAATGATGTACAAAGTTATCTATTGATCTTTTAAGAGTGATATTTATTATTGACTCTAATTAAAGCTGTTAACAGAAAAACTGTACTACTTTACAAATAAATATGAAGGTTAATTAAAATATATTTTTTAAATTAACTTCAAAAGAAAATAGTAAATCATGTAGTTGACATTACCAATCACCATCCTTTTGTTTGCTTTGTAGGCCAACACTTCGGTCTTCGTCAGCTGGGGATTTGTGAGCCCCCTCCACGCCGAGGCCTCCCGTTCTGCTCCGACATTGGCCTTCCCCATCACGGCTTTTCCGTTGGCACAGCACAAGACGTGGACTCAGAGAGTCAGGCCGTGATGTCACCGGAGCGTGCCATGCGGCTGTGGGGACGAGGAGGTCTGGGTAAATCGTCTGGGAGGAGTTCCTGCCTGTCCAGCCGCTCCAACTCGGTGCTGACTCTTACAGACACGGAACATGAGAACAAGTCAGACAGCGACAATGGTAGGACATGAGTTTGACTTTAGTGGCTGAATATGTAGCTGTCAGAAAACATTTTTGTTTTTTTAACCCTTTGAATATTCTAGAATAACTTAGTTGGTGCTCAGGAAATCAGTAGAGTTAATTTTTTTGTTACACCTGTACATTTAAGATCATCAAATAAATTTTATTATCAGGCAATATTTGAGATACCTGGGATACATTCTTCTTTAGCTCACTCTTCTCCAGAATTGTTTCAATCCAGTCACATTAAACAATTTTCAGGAATATTGTCCATGGTTAGGGTAATATCTGAACCTTCCATTTAAACATAACTCTAAACTTTGACTAGGCCCTTTCTTAGACAAAGTTCTTTTTAGCCAGTCGGAGGTAGGCTTGCTAGACTGCATTGAATCTGTGTCTTTTGCATGGTGCATGGGGCGTGTAAGGAGGACAAAACTCAAAATGGCCTGCTAATTATTTAATTAATGACCACAAGGTAGATGCCTGCACACGTTTATTTATTTATTTTAATCATCATGGAGGACGGGGACGTTTGTGCATCTGTGTTTATGTGCTTCTGTGTATGAAATGCATATTAGTTACTCTCTAGGTAATTTTCTCTTACAGGTGTGCATGTGTGAAGAGTTTAATGCATTACCCCCTCACAGACACACACATATAATGAAATACAGTGTGTTTTCATTAAACTCAGCACATACACGTTTTCATTAAAAGATGGGACGTTGTAATTAACAGCGAGACAAACTGCTGAGTCTTTGCATTTACTTATATTAAGTTTGATCATGTTTTTATTAAATGACATGACGCTGTGGATGTCAGTGCTCTGGAGGAAACTCTTCGTATCTCTAAAAATGAGTAGTCGTCAAGTTTTCCAAGGCTAATTGACTTTTTAAAGCACAGCTGTGTTTATGTTTGTGTGTGTGCGTGTGTGTGTGTGTGTTTGCACATGGCTTTTTTAGAAGTACAGCAAGAAGTAAGTTTGTGTTTGGGTATATGTACGGAGGAGAGGTGACTCAAATAGAGCTGCAGTTAATTTGGCTGACACTGTGTTCAACGTGTAATCTTCAGCTGTTCCAGTCTACAGCATGGAGAGAAACTGATGCAAAGCAGAGTCTGTGTCATGCGTACTGTCATAAACTGAATTATTTTAATATGCATTAGCAACAGTGGGGAGTTTTTTGGTGCCCTTTGAAAACATGTTGCCACCTGTTTTGGGGTAGCCTCTCCTTAAATATGCACTTTGCTCTTTTAAAAGGTTTTATTGGCTCTACTGGCCTTTATTTGAAAGTAGTTTGACAGGAAAGAGGGCAATGAGAAAGGGGGAAGACATGCGGCAAATGTCGCCAGGCCGGGAATCGAACCAGCGACCACCGCCAAGAGGACTGAGGCCTCAATATGTGGGTTGTGCTTTGCCCCTTTGCCACCACACCACCCCCGCAATTTGTTATTTTAATGTGTTTGCCATGTCTGTTGCTTTCCATTTGTGGCAGAGTATATATTCTGTGCTAGAATAACTGCAATATAAAGCAAGAATGAGCAAACGATGCGCTACAAATTGATTGGCATGTTTGCTGGCTTATCATCAATGTCAATTGCTTTGTGAATCAGATACTGAGACAACACAGACAGAGATTGTAAAAACTTGAGAATTAAAAGAATTTTAATTTAGGTTTACTAATGATACTTGTAGTCTAATTTGCTGAGTGGTTGAAAAACTGGACAAATTTCAGGTAAGAAGTACATTTAAAAAATGCTCTATCTGTGGATTTAACTGTTCCCAAAGAAAGACCTTTGTATCTAAATATAGTGCTGTTTCAGTCATTACTGATAAAGGCAGCCTCTGGCAAAAATGTTGGGGAGACAAAGAAATCCTATACTGCTGGTGCTGGACTTAAGTTTGATTAATAAGGGTTTGCCCCTAAGATGATACTAGTCTTTACTTAAGATTTTTTTAAGTAAGAGACTGTTAACTTTTTATTTATTCGGAGACACTTTTTCAGAAATCTTTAACAGCTGCTGCTGGCCTAAAAGGAATATCGCCCAGTCATGCAATTTTGTTTGACTCCACTTTATCAGAAACATTGACTATAGGGTGTATGTAAGAGATAGATGCAGTCAGGTGATATCAAACGCAATCAGTGCAGAAATGCCTGAAAGTGCAATACACCTAATGGCTTTAAAACTTCTCTTGGTTTCAGTGGACTTCTACCTGAAGAATCTAAACTCTCTTATGAAATGCTAATTACATTTACATTTTTACTTTCCAGTAACAATGTTGGTCATTTTAACATTTTGTTGTAAAATTGATACTAGAAAATAGATACTTAATTTTGTCCCAGTACATTTCTTTTACTGTCTCCCTTTTGTTCTATTTTATTTAATTTATACCCATCTATATTGTATACAGAAATTCACAAATTGACTACTTCATCTCCAATCTTAAGTGCTAGATTTCAGCTCTCTGTTGCAAATGGCAGCTCCAAAAAAAAAATAAGACTAAAGACCAAGTTTATTTTTATAGCATCAAAAATCATTCCAATCACCTCAGGTCTTATTTTTATGAAAAGGATCAGTCATAATAATTGTGGCAGAACATCAAACTAGAGGTGCCAGTGGTTTCAAAGGATCTGGTTGGACATACAGGATGAACAAACTCTTCTAGGATTCAGTTGTATCTGAAGTGCAGCAGTCAAGGAAACCATTTCTCTTTTTACGTTTTCAGTGTGTGCATGTCTTTCAATGCTGCCTTTGTAAAGCTGACCAAACTTATAGATTTCACTTTGACCTAATTGTTCTTAACCATTAAAAAAGGACAATTCAAGTTGATCTCATCCAGTGAGGCAGTACAAAAGCAGCATTGTCTACTTCAGACTTAGGCTCGGATTTTTTGACGTTTTGTATGAAACTCTGTTTTTAATTAGTTTTTTTCTTTTTACTTTTTTTTAAGATCTTTAAAGGAAACACATGGTCATGCTTACACACACCAACCCCGTCATTAGTGAATGACTGCTATGTTGCTTGTCAGGCAGACACACAGAAGAGCTAAAAACCTCAACTGCAAAGTTAGGACTTCTCTGTGTAACAAAACCACCTTTGATTATGGATCTTAGATTTGATAACAAAGATCTTTAAGATTCTGAAGTTATATAACTGAGGAAAGCCGAGGCCAAACCCTTTGTTTTTTCATCGATGCTCTTTGGAAGACGGCAAGAGAATAAACAGCAAACCAAAGTGAGATGGTGAAGAGAGGAGAGACAAAAATCAGAGAGATGGGGGGGATGTAACAATATAAAAGAGGAAAGGAGAAAGTTGAGAATAAAGATAGGATGGGAAAGGAGAGAAGCCTCTCTGTGTTGTTTGTTCTCCTGAGAGGAAATATTAGACCGCAGACGTCTGTCTGGCTCCCAAGTGGACACACACCCAAACATGCGCGCAAACACACAGCCAGATTAACGCTTTTATGGTGTCTGAACCCATGGGTGCTCAGCTGGCGCTTGCCCCGTTACTTGATACTGATGATCTCAACTTCACCGGTGTAAAAACAGAAGACACAGATGTATTCACTGACGTACAGTAGGTGTATTTGTCACTTTTCCCATATCCGGTTCAATAAAGCTATCAAGAATGCATATAGCAGTTGCTATATTATAAATACAGCACATATATACAATATATGTATATAAATACAGCATTATACGAACTATTAGAAAAGACAGGAAAAATAAAATAGGTTAATGAAAGGAACCTGTCTTCTCTCATTTTGAAGATGAGATGGTTAAGAACAAGAAAACTATAGAGGTAGACAGATAGTGGAAGAACTCTATCTTGTCTTTGCTAACCAGATTACTATGTGTCAACAAAACCCTTAATCCATTTGGCATCTCTAAGCTGCTTAACACTATAACCTCAACTCTTATACAGAGACACACACATACACACGCATACACAGAAAGCTTTTAGTCATCATAGTTGAACCATTTTTGCTTGAGTTAAAAGGACATTTTTCTTATGCCTTTGCTGCATTATTGATACGTAGATATTGCATCTGGCTTGATATGCATGTGCTCTGTATGTTCAGTGATATGCGAATCTGAGAACATGTGAGGAACCTTCATGTGCTCATATTTAGTGGTAATATGTGTAATATAATTTTTTTCAGCTTCTTTCTTTTATCATTACTACTATTCTTTGTATTCTTCTTATTATAATTACCATGCAAATAATAGCTGCTAGATACTCAGTATTTATGTTAAGATGTAATTATTGAGCAGTCACATGTCATTGGTGCACAAAAACAATCAAATTCAGATTCAAGCCAGAGGCAGACTTCACAGAAAATCAGAAAAGCAGTGACTGAAAGACCTTTTCACATTCAGGTGCTCACATTTTCAGTGTTTCACTGAAATCAGTTCATAACTACAAGACTGAAAATATGTAAGGACTTCAACATCAAAAGATGATGCTGATTAATATCAAACCACAAAACATTCCTTCTGGGTTCAGAGTGAATTTCAGCTGACGTTGAATCATTTTCAACTCAGCGCCATGTTTCAAAATGTGTAAATAAATACATATATAATAATGATAAAATACTATCAAAGAGTATCTTCTTTTTCTTTATATGAGTATTTATTTCACTGGGGTGAACTTTCTCTCTTGCTTCATATAAGTTGTTTTTCATGTCATGCTGAAGTTGAAAAGAAAAATTTGTAGTACTGCAGTTGAACTTTATTTTTACCTATTGCAGTAAAGGTAAAATGTATTTATTAGACCACTGTTGTGGCAGCTTTGGCATTAGTTCTTTTCCTATAGGAGATTCTCTATAGGCTTTCACACATACGTTTTATCTTCTCAGACTCTGTTGGATATGATAGACATAGTCCACGAATGGCCATCATCAGGATGGTCCACAGTTGTTCTCTCAAGTTAAATATCATTCTACACTTCTCGAGAACAAACTTAACCCAAAGCCACTCCAGCTCCGTCTTGGCTGTGTGCTTTGGCTCTGTCTGATGTTACCAATCTGTAAGGCAAACATTATGTAAGTCGTCTGTCTCTTCTCTCATATAATTCGACTACAGCTCCTTTCCAGTCTGCCACGGTTTCCACTTTTCTCCATTTGTGGATAATGGCTCTCACTGTGGCTCTGGGGTGTCCAATACTTTAGATATTCCTCTGAAAGCGTTCTCAGATTGATAGATGTCAGTGACTTTGTTTTTAATCTGTTATAGGTTTTCTGTAAATCATGATGAGATGATGTGTCACTTTTTGAGATTCTGCCTACTTCATTCTGTTCTGTGTATGTAAGTTCCTGATTCTACATGTCTGGCTGTAGGGTGAAGGTCAAGTTAGAAGTGACTGGAAATTGTTGATTCATGATTTAACAGGGTGCCTACTTTTTCATTCAGGGCTAGTCTGGTTTGAATAATTGTTTTCACTAATGTATAGGTAATGATCATTTGAAGACTTAATTTTAAATTGACTTAGGTGAACTTTGTGGGACACATATTTACTTGATAATCTGATCTATGTATGTTTAGCAAATAAAACAAAGAAATGTACAAGGGCCAAAGATTTGCTCACAACAATGGCAAATAAATATGGGCATGTGTTGTGGTCACATCTAGGTGAGTGTGTGTAAGAGTGTGTGTTTAATTTAGAATAGCAGGCTTGTATGATAAATTCATAAATTATGCATAAGTTGAGCTGAACATCAACTACCTCAAACAGGGTGCTTGTGTGCTTACCGTTCTAGTGGCAAAAGATCTCCATGGTATATTCTTGATAGCCTTAGTACACATGCACACACACGCAAACAAATATAACATGAAAGAAAAAAACAAAGATATTTGCTGGATATGACAAATCACAGCAATAACCAAAGTGAATGTGTAAGTATGGAGAAATTATACATGCACATTCACCAGGATCTATTTACTCACATTTTTCTTACGCCATTGCTGCGTTATTGGTACATAGATATTGCAGCTGCTTTGATATGCAGGCGCTCTGTATGTTTATCCATATGCTGATATAAGTTGTTTTTTTAATAACTGTAGAAAAGCATAAAAGGTTGTTAACTGCAGATATGTAGTGTGCCAGGTTTTTTTTTTATTTTTTTTTTGCCAAGCTGTGTGTGTGTGATGTTAGCTACTTATTTAGTTTATTTTTTTGAATGCAATAAAACTTTATTATGTGTACAACAGGACATCTGATGGCTCTATATGAACTAATTTGTTGGGGTTCTTTCTGTGTATTTCCTCACACTTCCAAGCTATATGTTAACTAAGAAAGTGTAAAGTAATCTTAATACAATTGTCACTCTATACAGGACATTCATTCTGCTGACATATTTTTTGCATTTTTTGGATTTGATATCACTTATATGTGCTTCCATATGAAGTCTGCGTTAAAAAAATAAGTTTCAGTCTTAGATTAAAATTACTCCTAAACAGAAGGTTTTTAAATTTGCATGGTTTTAAGTTACTCTGTTCATCTGTAATGTGTGTAGCATTTCAGGGATTTCCAATCTAAACAGGTCCACCAGGGGTGTGTGTTGCATGCCTGCGTGCACTCTGAAAAGTGAGCTGATGTATGCGTGTGAGAGTGTGTGTCGCATCAAAAGCACTGAAAGTGGTCAAGGTGAGAATGGAGATCAAATATCAAATAGATCAGGTTGAGACTGGGCTCCATATCTATCACCGTGCTCTTGACGTATTGACGAAGTGTCATATCCAGATTTACACAGCTAGACCATACACACACACACTCACCCCAACTCCTCAGCTGGCTTTGACTTCTTTTTTGATTTTTGATTTCTACTGCCATATTGTGGTCCTAATTTTTTTACTTCTTTCTCACATACATACACATTTACACCCAGTCATTAGTATGTGGTGCTGTGAGATAGTTGGATCAATAGGAGTGCTGTTCTTACAGGATCATTTGGCCTCTGAAGCAAATGCTCTGACAGGCACTACATCATAAGGACATTACCACCAAGCCATTTTCTCTTACCCACCCCTCTGCTCTCTCAATTCCTCGTTTGCTTTTTTCCCTCCTCTCCCTTTATCTTTTCTGATCTGTATCTCATAAGAACAGTGCCAGTGTGTCCTCTTTTTGTGCTTCTTTCTGCCTCTGTTCTCTGACTTGAACTGTTTCTAAGAAAACTGAATGAAAATGAAGCAGTCAAAATGAAGTCTCGCCTCATTTGAACTAAGTGTTATTGTTTTTATACATTGTATTTATAGAGGGTACTCAGAGGTGCTTTGCAGACTAACACAGAATGCAATAAAACACTAAAATTACAAAACAAGAAACACATTTAATGAAACTAAACATAGATCTCCACCATTTTTTAATTAACCGCAGCCTTGTCCAACAGTCCAAAAACATAACTATTAGGTAAATTGGTTTCTCTAAATTATCTTTAGGAATGGGTGTGTGTGTGGTTGTTTTTTTGTCCCGTGTGTTCCTGTGTTGCCCTGACATGAACTGGTGATTTGTTCAGGGTGTACCTTTGCAGATAGGAACCAGTCCAAAGGATAAAAATGGATCGTTGGACTGATTGATTGACTGATTGTGTAGAACATTATTTATCAGGTGGGGATCATAGTTATAGATCCTGTTCTGCTGGGAATATGGCTGATCCATCCATTTTCTGTACACCTTTGTCCCTTAGTGTGGTTGGGAGGGCTGCTGACACACAACCATGCACACACACACGCACACCTAGGGAGAATTTTTAGAGAGACCAATTAACCTAACAGTCATGTTTTTGGACTGTGGGAGGAAGCCGGAGCGAACCCACACATGTACAGGGAGAACATGCAAACTCCATGCAGAGAGACCCCGGGCTGGGAATCAAACCCAGGACCTTCTTGCTGCAAGGCAACAGTGCTACCAACTGTGCCACTGTGCAGGAATATGGCTGATAACAGGGTAAAATTAACTACTTAAAGAAAAACTTTTTTGTTGTGTAAAGACAACTAGACTCTCCCATATACTTTGTAATAGGTGGCTGGACTTTTCATGACCAAATTACTGTGTCAGCTACCCAATGAAAAATAAGAATCGTTTCCCCATCAAATGTATATGTGTACTGTTTTTCTTAAATTTTCTTCACACACACCCCCGCCCCCCACCCAGTGTCGAGCTGTGGGATTTTGCATAAAAATGACATTTTCACACCAGGATAGTCAAGAGGACTTGGTCTCATTGGGTGTGTTCTTAAGTCATACATGAAATAAATGTCTCTTCCTCTCTTTGGTTTAGTTTCCCTATTTTTTTTTTTCCATGTCCTGTCCAGCATTATCACAGTCAGAGGTGTTTGAATTCGAAGAAGAAGCCTAACTGCTTTACTTTCCCAAATGGATAATTGCGGCTTTCTTTATAATGCTAAACTCTACACCTATGTGGATGGGAGAATTCTGTCTTCACATCCACAGTTAAAGTGTGTTCAGAGATTTAAGACTATTTTTTGACATATTTCTAAACTAAATGAAATTACTTTTTTGCTGCATGAATATTTGTTTTTGAATGTTTGAAACTTTTTTCATTGATGACACTTGACGCCTCCTTCCCGACACACAGTGTTTGGTCTCTGTTTAAAACTACTGACGGAAGCGCAGCTATTTTTCTTAATGTTTGTGTTTACTCAGAAACAAAGCATTATTCTCAGCGTACTTTTGTGGAGCCCAATGAAGAAAAAAAAATCTTTCACACAATGTTTTGTGCTGATGCGGCTGTTTAGTTGGTGCTCCCCCGGTGACCACTAAGATTCAATTCCTCACCATAACCATGGAGAATTCTATCATTTAGAGCAGTGTGATATGTCAGCAACTCTGATACCATGGTGGAACATCAATTGGCTCTCCGATAATTAAATACTCTGCAGAGGGAGTTGGAAAGTAAACTGTGTATTATGTATGAGGGACAGGTGTGTGTTGATCCACAACAAATTTTCTAATTTAAAGACATTGAAGATGAAGCAGTTCTAATTTATTTGATGCCTGAACTAGATTAACCGGCCATTCTGTATTATTATTCATCCATCTATCCAATATGTTGAACATAGTGTTATTAAGACATCAAATAAAACTATCAACACCTTCAAACAGCTGTGCAAAATATGATCCCTAATCAGCAAAAGGTAGACTGAATACTAATAACTGCAAAGGGAACCAGTGATCCTTTCTTCTCCATAAACCACTCTAATATCTCACCCCTCCTCTGTCTGTTTCTCACACATACATTGTAGCCTTCCTAGAAGTGTCTGGAAAGCTAGTGATAGTGCGGCTGACCTCAGCATATGGGGAATTTTACTGAGAAACTTCACGTAAACACATACACACAGCTTTAATTCCTGCTTATTTTTAACATGCAAACTAACACACTCCCACCTCGCCTTGGCTGTCCTTCGTAGTGTCATACGGCTTTCACTAAATGGGATTAGGCCGCTAACAAAAGCATTTTACTCTAGTGTGTGTGCGTGTGTGTGCGTGTGTTTACAGGCAGGCCTGTTGAGTGGGAGGGCCAGTCTGTCTGTCTTTTCGTGAATCTCATTCAAAGGGTGGCATTGTTAATATTCTCAAACTGACAGACACTCTACTGTTATTGATATGAAAAACTAAAGAAGAACTTTTCATCATTTTTAACTAATAGAGAAGGAAAAAAATATTTGGGGGAAAAATTCATTTCAAGAAGTATAAACATGGAAGCAGGCATGATGAAGACTGTTAGTGATGGTATTTTCTAATGCCCCCTCACCACATTTGATATACATAAGCAGCAGATTCCCACAGTAATTATTCAATGCTCCTCCACCTCCACGCGCAGGCCAGCTGACAGCCCTGCCTGGGCCCTGGATAAGATAGAAAATTAGTAAAAAATAAATTAATACTTACCTGATACATGATTCATACATGATTCTATATGTTCTTTTCTTCCCCTGCTATATTTGCTCCATACTTCGGATTTTAATTTTCCTTGGAACAGTTTGTAAATGATATTCATCAAAGATAACAGTGACAAAAATCTCGAAAATAATTTATTAAATTATTGTTGTATATCATTATATGTTATCATTTGAATTTAAATGGAAATACATAAATCAGATAAATACTTTTACGATATATTTTTCTGTCTCACTTTATCACTAAATGCAGTATTTAAACTGGAGAATCCAAGAATCAAATATGTGGTAAAAATATACCACCTTTTATCAGGCATGTGCAGAGAGGGGGGGCAAAGGGGGCTTGAGCCCCTGCCCCTTTTATCTTTGATGCCCCTTTTTGAGTTTTTTTCAATTTTAAATTTTTTTTTATCTGTATGTCAGAAGGCCTGCTTGTGCCCTTCAGCAATAATATTTAGCTAAATATAATAATTTAACAAAATAAACTAGTCTGGCTGCCCTCAGTCTAATAAGGATTCTCAGTTTCTGCCTCCATGTTGTTCAGGGTCCATGGTGAGGAGGAGGAGCGGATCTGTGCCCCCTAACTAACAAATTATGGGCAAGAATATTTTTTTCATTCACTGGTTTGTGAATAAAAACGCTTGTCTGATGTTGATGTTAGAAAAACTGTTTTTATTTACATTTTTGTAATTGTCCTTGCAATAGCGGGAATAAACCCGCCTCGCCCCTAAACACAGAAAAGCTTCGGCTGCAGAGAAAACTTCTGACTTTAACTTAATGAAGGCCCGGTTCGCTACAGGCAGTCTGAGTCGGTCCCACCGACAGATATAAAGAATGTCTGTATATATATCAGACATCCTGATATGAAACACGTTACTGCGACTGTCACCGCGAGTCACGACGCAGCTCAAAGCCCCGGTACCTCCTGGTACCACCTGGTACCACCTGCTGACTGTTCGCTCTGCTTCTCCTTAATGTTACTACCAGGCGGGTTAAAGCTGCTGCTGACGGGATCTGGGCTGGAAGTGAGCGACTGTAAATAGAAGTTATTGCAGAACCTCAAGTGTGAAAGGAAGATTCGGCCCAGAGCATTTAGAGTTCACAAAACAAACATCAGAGAAAATACTGTAGCAATAAGTAGAACCGCAGCATAAAGCCAAACATGACCCAATTAAATGAATCAAAATGTCCCCAAAGCATCGGCGGACTGACATAGGGGCTACCGAGGGATTCCAGGTGTTTCCAGGTAGATTCCAGAGATGTGCATCGCAGTGGCTGTTCGTGCAGGGCCGGCCCAAGGTAATATGGGGCCTTAGACATAACCCTCCCACCCCCCGAAACCCTTCCTACTATGAACCCCAGCATTGCTAACATGTTTAAATATAGATAAGGTGAAGTCTGTGAGAGGGAGACCAAGTTTATTGGCCGAGTTTAAAATCAATCACTGATCATTGGTTGTTTGCTGTGATGTATTTTTGAATAAACCCAATTCAAACACAAAGATTACAACATATTGTAGCCATGGTAACACAACAATCAAACTATCAAGATGATTCTTTAAACTTTTACAAAGTAAATTTCCTAATTAAATCCTAAATGGGTTTTTTTTCGCATCCGAATGCATTAAATAAAATTTAATAACCTTGTCATTCTCTATAAATGAATGCTACAGGTTTAGTTCTTCCCCACTGATGCCAGGACAATTAGGAAGAAAAAGATAAGTTAAAATGGGGAATGAACATTTTTCTTCCAAACATGCCACAGTCACCAAACTATGGAGCCCAACACACACCTGGTCACACACCCAGGAAATTGACACTTAACCACCACCCTGCCAGCTTCCCTTTTATGGAAGCTTTTGGCCATAAGTAGGATGCGACACTTTGTGTCTATTTTTTAGGTTAAAAAAGAAATAGATAAATAAACACATACACTCAAAACACATTTCTGATGTTGTTTTTGGAACTTTTTTGATTTTTGACACTGGCTGAAGAAACCTGTCCTGAAAAGGCTGATGTGAAAGATTCTTTTGTGGGTTTTGAAATCCTGTTTAAATATATTTATAGATCTCTTCAGGTTTTATTGTAAACATAGATGTAAGGTTATTGTTTTCCCAAGACAATGTTTGCCACGGTCTGTAAGCAAATAATGCAAAAAAAAAAGTACAAACTTCAGATCATTTTTGTAGTGATTCTTTCATCACTGCTTTGGCAATATTAATCTGCCGTAGACATGAAAAACATTATCAATGTGAGAATAAATTCATGTCTTATGTTAACCACAAAGTAGCTCTTGAAATTCAGTAAATTCTCTTCTCACTGATATTTAGTACTAAAATTAGAAAAACAACAATTTTGTTGATGTGAACCTCCAATAACATTTGGAGCCTTCTTTTTAATTTTTTCCCCAATCTCATTAAGACTCAAAGATTATTCTTATTAAAATTAAGTATTGCATAGCTCATAATTAAACACAGAACGTGGCGCTAAATTAAAGATATTGATCCTCATACCCTGCCATTCCCACATATGCTCATTCATTGTTCCTAGGGGACAATAAAAAGTTTTATTGTTCTATTTGCAAAGGGTACTTATGGGGCATTGCTGCTAAGCAATCAACGCCACTCACTAAACAAGTGTGTTAGGTTCTCATTAAAGAAGCTAATTTAAATTTCAAGTAGAAAAGCAAGAACAATAAAAAGAGAAAACAACTTTGTGAAGTTTTTACATGTCTTTTAATCAATTTTTATCTAAAAAAAAATTGCAATGATTTTAAGATTAACTGATGCCAAATTGTTTTCAAAGTTAAATCAAAAATATACTTGGTTCTGTGGCTTCAGAGTAACAACCTTGCAGCATAGACCTACCAGCTGCACATCTTAATCACAACTCAGCATGCGCAAAGGTAATTCCAGTCTCTGCTGACCCATTTCTATTAAGACTTTACAGCGTGCTAGAAAGGGGCACCTTGAGTGGCTGGACCATAGCAAAACTAACATGTTGTTTAACAATATTGTAGACCAGTTAATGATAACATTGAACATTTTAAGGATTTTACAGTTTGTTGAAGGTGATCACCTCAGATATGGAACATCTTTGAAAATCAGTGGCTTCATTAATAAAATGGTGGGGATTGATTCCATCAAACCAGAATCAAAAGAACCAAGTCACTGCATGAAAGTTTATGTCTTCTGAATTACGTCCTGCATCTACAAAAGTCTTTGCAGTGAATTTAGTTTGAAGATCTAGATTTTTCATCCATATATCTTTTGTACACTGCGGACATCAAACATTTTCCAACTTATAAAGTCTTTGATAACCTTTTTCTGTTCAGTATTGATCTCTCTTCTAAAAAAAACTTCTGCAGTTCTCCTGACATGCTCAAAATCAACTTCTGGGTCAAATCCTGACTGATGCTGACTAACCTTCTTTTAGTGTGTGGAGTTTGTTGGGTTCTGTTTTCCACCTGCTTTTTTAGAACAAACCTAATATTCTGTGTGAATCTGAGTCCAAAATTTGACGCCTTTTAGCTGAACCTTCTTTTCTCTGACACGTGTAATCAAACTGCAATACACAGATTGTTAATGAATTCTTCCTTAATCGTTAAAAGAAATTGTTCTTGCAAGTCCCTTTGATTGCATTTTGTACTCATGGCTGAGATATATGGAGGACCAAAACTGACATAATAAGAAATAACAGCATAAATATATATTTAGTTTTTCCTTGTACTTACACATGACTTTCCATCAAGAAATGTATATATTTTCTTTTTCATTTCTCCTAAACATGTGTTCTTGTCAAGAAAAGTAGATATTTTGTTTTGTCTTGTCCTTATACAAGCCCTCCTTTTATCATTGCCTCCTCTCCTTTTCCCGCTTCTCCTTTTTCTGCTTGTCCTTTTTCTGTTGCATCGTTATGTCACTGCGTCAGACGTTGTGGGGCGTTTACATGTCGCACAGTCGCTCTGTGCCATCTTTACAGGCTGCAGACCAAAACAAACTTTATCCCGGGGTTTTATTGTGTTACCGACCGCAGTGAAGTTAGTTGCGAGTTGGATATTGGATATTCCAATATCCGCCGAGCAAGCGGCGTTTAGCTCAAGGTTGATCCAATTTATGAACGCTAATTTCGGCCAGCCGTTCTCTAGCTCCCTCCTCGACGCTCGGAGGTTCACTTAGGGACTGTCAACAAATTTCCGAACCAAACATTCCTGTCAAACAAATGTTAATAAATGCCTCGCCTTGTGAGCAACTGATACAAAAACGTGGTAATTCATGCTTTTACATGAGGCACACTACCCTCTATTTAAAATGTCAAGTCATATTCAATATTTTAAATAATTTCAGTATTAAATAATATAATGTTTTCTTCAATAGCTCCCATATTGTGTGCCACATTGACTAGAAATCAGTGTGTAATTGTTGTACTAACCTGTATATATGAGGCAAATGCATTTTTATTCCATTTTAACAAAATTTTTATTTTTCTTACCTTTTTTTTTTGTTTAAATTTAGTATTTCTCTTCAATAGCTTCTAGGTCATGTGACCTATTGAGTCAAAATCAGTGGGAAATTGTTCTACCAGTCTGTACAAATGAGGTACACTTTCCTCATTAACATAACGATGCAGCAGAAAAAAGGCAAGCAGAAAAGGGAGAAGCAGAAAAAGGAGAGGAGGCAATGACAAAAGGAGGGCTTGTATAAGGAAAAGACAAAACAAAATATCTACTTTTCTTGACAAGAACACAAGTTTAGGAGAAATGAAAAAGAAAATGTATACATTTCTTGATGGAAACTCATGTGTAAGGACAAGGAAAAACTAAATACATATTTATGGTTTTATTTCCTATTATGTCAGTTTTGGTCCTCCATTGAGATAGGGTCAGAACTGGGAGTAAGTCCACTCTCTTTCAACAGAAGCACATGTCCCAACATGACACTTTGGAGAAAGTAAACACCTCCACCCCTGTATATCCACATAATTTGGGCTGAATTTCAATCTGTCTTTGACGATTCTCTCGGATAACAGTAAGATTTATGCTGTGCTGCTTGTTACAAGGAAGTTTTCCAAAGATCTTCACCTCACTTTCATTGAAGATGCATTTACACTAACCTCATGCCAGTGTTGTGCAAGATCTGCACTGGTGGCAACTGTGCATGAAGCCTCAGGATGATATGCTCCTTGGACTTCCTGGAACCTGATGTGTATCGTCTTCTTCATATGCCTCTATAAAGTAATCACAATTTACTGTAATAACATGCTGTAGATGTACAACACATGTGCATGCTGTTGTTATTCTTGCAATAGCATGTACATGTGTTTAAACATTCTTCCTTTCAGTTAAACACAGCCATGCCTACATATGGCTGTTACATGCACTATCAATTTAATTTTATCCTGATCCATGTAATGAGCAGGGAGCAGTTTTGAACCAATCACAAAATCTAAAAGGAGATTACAAAGAGAAGTAGGGTAGGGACATCAATAGTATGTGTAAAAGAGGAAGAAAGAAACAGTTCTTATAAATGACTTAGGCACTTTCAGCTGCTTTACTTTTTGCTTTTTCCTTCCTCTATCACACTCCAAACTAACACCACCCCTTTCTGTTAAGCCTTATCTCCCCCTCAATGCATACTCATGGTATTTCTAATCGGCTTATACTTGTTCAGCTTTGTTCTACATTGTAACTTATTATGGGCTGTGTCTATCTCTGTGTAATGGATACAAGGTTACTGTATTTACCACCTGCCAAAGAACATCTCTTCTGCTATGTTCCACAAACAAACACACACGGATGAAGAATCCGAGGCCAAAAGTTCAAAACGCTCTATTCTTCTTCTTTCTTTGGGAGAGTAGGAGGTTAAGAGCAGAATGTAATTATAGGAAGTTAAGATACACAATAGTGAGTAATCGAGGTCAAACAACACAACTGGTAGAGAAAAGAAAACATAAAGAAAGGCTCCTGAGAAAATCCTGCACACTTAAACCTCTCACCTAAGACCTACACCTATACAGAGCTTTTTTAACCTTATCTTAGCCAGTTCTTTGCAGCCTGTTTCTTGTTCAAGTCTTTGCACTATATAACAGTATAACCACTTCTCTTGATGAACAAGACATTTTATAACACTAATATATCACTGGAGATTCTTTGAGGTAGCAGTTGCAGGCATGCAAGTCTGTAAATTAGTACATTTGTTTGACATCTATATTGGTGGATGCACATGCAGATCATTGCATCTTTGCTTTACAGTAATGAAGACAATTTTGTCTGCTGTTCTTTACAAAAATGTTGCATTTGATTGAATCGTTGAATCAAGTGCTTGATTGAGTTTTCCATACATTTGTCTCTCCACAGATCTGTTACGGTCCCACAACAACACTTCAATCAGGTTAATGTCTGGACTTTGATAGGACTTTGCAGGACTTTGATACTTATTTCTTAGCCATTTTATTGTGAATCTGTGCTGTGTTCAAGCTCATTGTGGCGTTGGATGGCCAAGTTTCAGTCAAGTCTTAGTTATTAGACATTGGTCCTCATGTTTTAACCAAATAATATTTTGTTATATAGACACATCCTTAGTGAGCGCTATGACCTTAAGGTGCTTTGGTCCCTTGACTGCAAAACAATCATAAGCTCAGTGTGTGGATGCATTGCATTTAGTTTTTCCTGATAATAGCATTACTGTTTCTACGATGGCCATACATCTGCACTTTGGCCTGGTATGTCCAAACGAGTTTGTTCAAGAAACTCTGTAATTCTGATGTGACTTTGCAAGTAAATTTATTCTAAAATAAGTTATTTTAGGATTATCATGAAATGGGTTAGCAATAAGCAATATTAATATTGTTTTCATTGTCTATTTTATTGTGTTTTGTAGGATTTTAATCCTTCAACATGCTTGGGTACAATCAGGCTGCTACGACTATTTGGCTATTATTTCCTGATAATTAAGTTGTGCCCCAAGTTGGTGATTTTAATTTAAATTACTTTTTATTATTATTATTGTTGCTTTCAGTAATAGTTATTCATAGCCAAACCAAACTATTGTTGTCCAACAACAGCTATTTATTTGGGGTAATAATGCCTGAAATGAACTCTGACTATGAGGGGAAAAATGAAGAAGAAGAAATCCATCCCTTTCAGCAGCATATTTTTATACGTAGTGTTTCTGTTTTTACTTTGTTTTTCTAGCCTAACTGTTTTCCCAGAGAACCTGTGAACTCACCAGCATGTTGCCACTCTCTTTGGTTTGCTGGATAGTGTGTTCACATTTCCCACTAGAAGAGTTCACTTGCAAGTGAACCGAAACCCTCATTTTCAGTCCGACCACAGTTTGCTTATTTGGTCAGCAACCTAGGTTATATAAGCTTTTACAACTATCCAAACAAAGTGGACTATTCCAGGTAGCGAACTCGTGTCCATTAAAAACCGCGCCAAACAGCTCTGGTGTGGATGCCCTTAAGGTTTCCCATGTAGATCTTTTTTATTTATATATATGCTCTCTGAGTACTGCATGGGCTGACCTCTGCCTGGGATGTCAGATCTTGGAATGATTGGTAACTGTCTTCATTTAGTCCTGTAATTAGCAGTACCTACCTACTGTATGCACTGCTAAATATGGGGAATCTGCTTATTTTACCTAGCAGTAATGTTTTTGCTCATCAGTGCAGAAGACTAGAACTTCTAGCCACATCAGTTTCTATGTAGCCACGGTAATCTAAGGTGATGGTTTCACAACAAAAATCAAGACATGCAGTAGAAATGATGACGTTTAAAATCAGTAGGTCAACTTTTAAATTTATTTCTAATTTAAAAACAGAAATGGAAATTGTTGTAGCCCTTTAAGTTGGCTATTTGACTATTGAAATATTAGAAGTTTCATAGAAAAATGGTGAGTAACTCCAATTTTAATTTGCTTTGTCAGCATGTGATTTGGTGAGTGTACTGTAGGCTGGTTTCATACTATTTGATAAAACAAAGAAATATATTAAGGATGATGTTCTTTTGGATGTTGAAACATATTTAATATAATTTTCTTAATCATAAAACCAACAAAACAACTTTACAGTACTTACTCCCAGTCTGAAAGCACAAAGCAGACATTGACTCTGTGGAAGAAAGAGGAGACCTTCTGACCGTTTATGCTCTGATGCCTTACCATTTTCTGAAAAGGAAAAGAAAAAGAAAAAAATCTGATTGGTCTGCCTCTGCACATGCTGATCTCTTACCACGAACATGACCTGCACTGAAGATAGTTAAGTTTCCAGCATCAGTTGCCATGGTGACTCCTCCTGGTAAAAAGTGGAACAGTTTTGTCACACTAAAACTCACAGTGACATGCTGAAGGGACTAATCCTGTTGTTTAGTGCAAGCCAAAGGTTTCATCATAACCCAGTCAGTGGACTGTGGTCCAAGCTAAAAAAGCACAGAAATGTCGTGGGCTGGAAAAACTGTTAGTTCCGCTGTTTTGAAAGGTATCTGTGTAACACTAAGATATATAATTAAATGTCAAACGTGCTGTTGGATCAGTTTTAGCATGCCAAGAGTGTATTTACTGGATCTAAAAAAAATGGTCGCATAAAGAAGTCAGTCAAATGGGATTTTGTTAACCTGCTGTCAACTGATTAAAGGATCATACAGTTCTTTGAATGGCTTTTGGTTGCAGACGTGTGGATGTATTTGGTGTCTTGTGGAGCAGGGGATGGATAGACATAATTGGCTTTGTCTGTGATAATTGTGGTGTAGCTCTCTCTTGTCATGATAGAAAGAGCTGAGCCAAAAGTTGTTGCACTCAATTTAGAGGCGAGTTGATATTCCAACCTTCAGAAATGGTTAGAAGATATATATCAGCATCGAATTGGATCGGGAAACAGACACATGCAGCTAAAACGAGCTTCCATTAAAAGGTAGCTAAACTACCTCAGAGTAAAGCTGCTCTGTTGCATAGAAAGGGCGGTTAAAGTAGTTCAGGTACCTGGTAGAAGGACAACTTCTGGACTCCTCACTTATGAGGTCTTATGGAAAAACCCCATCTGCCCCAGGGGAGACGTAGACTGTATATCCCTTTTAGTCTGGGATGCTTTGAGTTTCTTTAAGGGGAGTTAAGGAGTTTTATGGGAGGAAGTGTCTGGAATTTGCTCCTGAATCTGAATCTTGAAACGCACTGGATGAATAGATTATTTAATTTAAGTGACTGAAAGAGCTAAGCCTATGTATGTTTAATGTACAATGCTTATTTATGTAATTAAACATACGACGTTTCATTTATAAATCATCCTATATAGCTTTACCAGTGTCTTTTATAACTACATTTTTTTTAATTTTCACTCGGCTGGCAGCCCTGCATTATGACTGTAATTGGATGATTAGCGCCTCCTTTGTGTTGTGTTGTATAAAGCAAGCCTAATCGTGCCATTGGTGTATGGTCAAACCCTGTTTTTGTGTGTCTGTTTTTGTTCTTTGTGAGGATTTTTCAGGGAGAAACCTCTGTGTAGAAAAAACAAATCTGCAAATATCATTACCAGCTGGATGCAGTCACTCCTCTCTCCTGTAGCTGTTGTCATATACATTACTATCTCTCTATCTTTCCCTCTCTCAACACAAATGCACACATTAAAGCTGACATAGCAGTTCTATCTAAAACATCATTGACCTTGATTCACTTTTATATAATCGCCTCAGCCAACAATCTTAATTAGTACCAGGTGGTGCCAACCCCAACTCAAATTTAACCTGAATTCAAGCCTCAGGTCTAAACCTAATTCTCTTTAGAATGGGGCAGCTGATCACTGATACCACTTCCAGAATAGTATGGTGAGGCCTTCTTGATGGAACAAAAACAAGATGATGCTGTTTGTCCAACACCCACCTAACATACCAAACACTCTGCCTGCAGTTTCTCATAATGGCTTTATATGCTGTTTGTATAAAAAAGACCAAGAGAATAAAGGAAAAAAAGAAGAAAACCATGTTTGTCATGCATTTACTGTGATTGTTTTGAATTACTTAGAATCATTTCAGTTTGTTCTTCTCATGTGGCTGCATTTCAGTTCAGTTGCCTGTTTTCCAATAATGACTGAAAGCCAGAGTTAAGATTGTTTTCTAAAAGCATTTTTGTGGGCACTCTTAGATTTCTTCATGTATTCCCCTAAAGCAACATATGAGAGCCAGTGTTAGCGAACACCTTTAGAGGTTCCAGATGTCTGTGTTACTCGTATTTCAGACATGCTGCAGGTTAAACGGCAAAGGCTGCAAAAAGTAGACGCACAAACTAACAGAGAGAAATGTGGTTTTAAAAACTTTCAGTATGAAAACAATCGAAGCTCACGGATCATATACTGCTTTCCATCTTTACACCTGACTGTGATTATAGTACCGTAATCACAGCTGTCAGTCAGTCAAAGATTAAATTCAATTAAAAAAAATTACTATTACCTATTGTCATTGCAGTTGCAAATAAACTGACTCATTTAATGGGACTTTTTTTTACCTTCCATTTGCTCACATTTTGAAAACTGTGATGAAATGATCCTGAAAATATTTCAGCTGATTTGAAATATTTTCTATTTGCCACCTGTAATAAAGTGGTCACACTTTGAGTTTACCAGCTGTTGAGAAGAACGTGCACAAACTATTGAAACAGAATGGCATTTGAAAAGGTTCATTGTGTGTGTCAAATCAACACACCTTTGTGTAAATCAGAAAAGGTAATATACTACATGGATTTGGGCATGCTGGTATAATCGTTATTGAATTTTTCTCTCTCTCTTTTTATGTGTGTGTGTGTTGGTTTTTTATGGTAATCAAGCCACAGGTGGGTAAAACAGCATGTCTGTCATTCATCTTAAATGGTTTAGTCCAACCCACATGATCCAAGTGATCACTGTTATTTAAAACCAGTTTGGTCGAGACACACACACACACACGCACACACACGCCCACACACACAAAAACTACTCTGTCTTGCTCACATGCCAAACTACAGGGGCACATTTTGGTCAAGATTATTATAGTTATTTCCAGGTCTGACGAAGAGGCTGTAATCTCCACATTCACAATGATACACTGTCATAGCCCGGCTCAAAAGAGGAGGGCCACACATAATGTTTGTTGATTTTAGTAGTTATTTAGCAAAAGAAAATTGTGAAAATGAGTCACAAGATGTCAGTACTTTTTACAAGTAAAAATGGTGCAGCGACTTAGTGAGCTAAGCTGAGTCTATAACATCCATCATCCAATCGCAATTGTCGTTTCTGTGAGAAAAAAGGAACACTGAAGTTCAGCTTAATAAATCCATTACATCTGTGGCGCTTAAAGATTTGAGAGGAACTTTGGCATCACTACATAACAGTCCTACAAAGCCAACTGGAGCAAACATTTCCAACCCAGAAAAAAAAACCTGTGTCAAAGTCAATTGGATCATACATCTTCTTTTGAACATTTGGAGCATTCCTAATGGGAGCTATAAAGAGCTAATGCTTTACCTTGTCTGATGTCATTGTGACCAACCCTCTTTCTCAAAACTGGAGGTTCTGCAAACCCACTTTTTTTTTATTGTAATGTTATGCTTTTTTGCTTGATGTTTTCTGTTTTTATAATGAAAAGCACTTTTAATTGCCTTGTTGCTGAGATTTGATATATAAATAAATTTTGCTTGCCATGTTAGCCATTTGCCTTTCCTAGTTACTGTACCTGCTTGTTCAAAAGCAGATGAGTAATGACCCTAACTGGTTTCTGTAGAATAAGAGATCAGAGGAGCAAAACTATTTTCTTCTTTGTTTGCTTAATTATTTAAATATTTGAACCCTCAAAAGACCCCAAAATGAATAATAGCGGCCACTGTGAAATGAAATTCCAAATATATATTAGTAAAGATAATTTGGATGATTTCTCTACCCTGAGTTAGTAATAGCAGCACCTCTAGGCATTACGTTGATTGTCTTTTTAATATTCTTTAGGAATTTATGAACTTATGAATTTATGTATTTATGAACAAGATGAAGTATTTGCTCAGAACAGAGTCAATGTACCATTAGTCCAGCCACTGAAAATCCCCAATCTAAAGTAAACATATATTTGCCTTTGATAGTTGTTCTCACCCAGGGTATTGGTTTTTGCTTAATTCTTTTTTGTTGCCAGTCCAAAAGATCATTTTGGGATGTATGAGTATGTGTTCTGGCAGTGAAGGTGGCTGTAGTTTCCAAATAAAACTCTGGCAGAAACAGTTGAGGTTTCTTGCTGGGTAACATGTTGAACATAGCATCTCTGCTTTGAATAGCACCACAGTGGCTTGGAAACAACTCATTGGCCCTTTGTACTTCAACCTTTTGTTTTCTAAACTCAACCTTCCTCTCTCTCTCCTTTTCAAAGTATAAACTTTTCAGCACCCAAAACATAACAGCACAATGTAAGAAAGCACTTATCTCTGTAAGCAATTCAGTTCAACGCTATTATTTGCAAAATATTCTTTTCCAACAGAGTTTCTCTTGCAGATACTTTAATTTCCTCTTTTAATAATTTTTTTCCCCACCATAAAAGCCCACTGGCATTAGAAAGCATTTTGTATCTAAGATTACCAAACAGATTGGTTGAGAGAGTTACAAAAACCTGCAATGACAGCCGTAACAAGATTGTATTGATCCTGAGCTGCAAACAAATTAGAGCATTCCTACTGACTGTCAAACCAAAAAATATTTTCAACTCGTGTCTTCATGAAATTACTGCCAGTGGGTGTATATTCACTTGAAACCAGCAGGATAGTAAGAGCACAAGAACTATCTGCTTTGATTTCTATGAATATTCCACTAATATATTTTCAAATGTCCTTCTGAGTTCATTAAATGTTCATTTGGACCTAAAGATGTGAGAAAACAAGATTACCAACTGTAATGTTAATATCAGTGGTTTTAAATAATTAAAAAGGGAAAGCATCAGAAATGAATTCATCAGTAAATCAGTGTCTGGATGAGTGAAAACTAATCAATACCCTCTTTCAGATCATATTTCCAAAATAATCATTAAACTATGATCCTCCATTATTCAAGCCATATAAGTTGATCTGGTGAAGAATGTATATCTCAGATTAGATGGACACTGGAGGATGACAATGTCTGCTTGCACCAATACTCTGCTTCTGCTTCCATTGCTTTGTGAAATGGTGTTCTTCATAAACCGTGTACCTTGCTTTGAATATTGTTTTTAATGAATGTGTTACATGTGCCTGCTGCACTGTGTTCAAGTCTCTCACAATAATCATCAGGCTCCAGATATCACTTTAGTCTCTTTGTAAGTCCTTAAGTTAAATATTATATATTATCCTTTGCATAGTCTTGAATCAGAAGACAACTGAAACAGGTTTTCCTTTACCTATGTACCAAGTGAACCAACCAGCAGGGGCTGTAGAGTGGTGTTGGATCTTGGGGTGGTGTTGAGAGTTTGCAACAATCTTCCCACGGCTGTCATTTGTGCCTCAGCTGAAAAAAATAAAGTGTGACCTCAGCCCAAAATGACTTTCCATTCAATCCAGATCCAGATCGGAGTTCAGAGTTTGAGAATTGGTGCCCTCGGCTCACACTCCAACAGCCACATGCAGAGCTCTATTAAATAGAGTCATGCTAAGATATTTCATCATTAGTTCAAATTCCCACATTCTCCATGATGAAAAAAAGTTGGGCTAAGAAAGTTCTACTTTCTTTTTCTTTTGTTTTCCCACTGTTGCTGGTTTAGATTTCTCACCACATTCTCAATTGGCTTGTTTAAGTCAGTCTTTCTTTCTCTGTGTTTCTCTCTCTGCGTTCCTCTGTTTTTGTCTTTACTTCTCTTTCTTCTCCATGTCTCACTAAGGTTGTGAACTTGCCCAGTAGGGTTCCAATACAATGAAATGAAAGAGCTCAGGAGCCCATAGCACACTTGCTAATGCACAAATACACACATTGTGTATTTAAATGGCACGAACATTTAATCTTTCTCTAAAACACACACACACACACCTCCGACTCTCTGTATCGATCTCTTTCACTCGCACGAACACCCGCACACTAAAGACCTATAGAGCATATTGTGTGTCACAGTGGGGGGGCACCAGCTACACTGGTGTTGAAAAAGCCTCCGGATAGAGATGCAAATAAAGAAAAGAAACAGCAAACTGTCAAGTTGATCCCAAACAAAATTTAAATGCTGAAGAAAACAACACAATCCCAATAGAAAAAAAATTAATGCCAACGCTAGTTATTTTGGAATGTTGTCATTCCTTCTCACAACTTTTTAGGCACAGAAAATATCAAACAAAAAACTGGTTCAGGTGTTGCAGTTTGTTGAACTGTCCAGTATCCATATCCTCTTTTTCCACTCCCATTAATTTCTTTTGTGCTCAGAATGTGGTTTTACATAGTGTAAAAAACTACATTCACATCCCTGTAATATATGTCTTGAATTGTTGCTCTAAAGTTACGTTTTCATGAGACCATTGTCTGTAAACAGGTGATATTTTTTCATGTTGATTTCCAAGACACCTTGAATAAGCTGTAATGCCAAGCCACTAGATTGCGCTGTGATTTCTGTGTGTTGTCAAACGCACACGTGCTTTTGACCCTTAGCTTCCATCTCACTAGCTTCCAAATATTTTTCCAATCTGTTGTTGCCTAGTTCGACTAGCTTTTGTGAATTGTTCTCAGTTTCCTATTCATAACTGCCAGGATTAGTATGCAGTTTGGTCTTTTGCTGCTATAGCCCACCTGCTTCAGGTTCAGCATGTTATGCTATTCCACATACCTAAATTATAAGAACTGGTTATTTTAGCTACTTGAACCTTCCTATTATCTTGAACAAGTCTGCCCATTATGGTCTAACCCCTGACATTAACAGGGCTTTTCTTCCTCTCTGGATATTTTCTCTTTTTTTCCAGACCATTCTCTACAAACCTGAAAAATTGTTGTTTGTGAAAACCCCAGTAGATCGGTGGGTTCTGAAATACTCAGCTGAGCCCATCTGGCACCACCAGACCACCAACCATGCCGCATTCCAATCCCCTTAAAGTCCTTTCTTACCCAATCTGATGTTTGTTGTAGATGTCAGTAAGTAACTTCACTGCCACATGACTGGCTGATTGTGCCATTTCTTCATAAGCAATTGAACCAATTAAAGTGGCGATGTTGATTGTGTAAGTTAGTAAGTCTTATCTGCAGCATGAATAGGCAATCTCCCAGCATTAACACCATTCTGTTTTTACTGGTGAAATAATACTGTAAGCTAAATTGTAGACCATAAACCTTGAAAGTGTTTAAATTTAATATTCATGTTTACTGCTTTTATTCCAAAGGGTACGAATTAAGTACCTGTCATTGAAGCTTCCAGTAAAATAAAGACCCCATGTCAAACCAGATAAAGCATAAGCTTAATATGTTGACAGGCTTTTCATTTATAGTCGCACACATCACTCGTGGCTGCAATACATGTAATATAAGAAATTTGACAGTAAAGTAAGAATCTGTACACACTAAAGACTATTTCAAAAACAACATCACAGCTGATGTGCTAAGCAGCCCTAGAGGACCAGATAGTAGATTCATACAACTTCTTTTTTCATCAACTTACTTTATAAATCTTTTATGGACAGACAAAGACTCTTTGAAAAACAGTAGCATAGTTCTTCCAGAATATGCAAACACCTAGAGTTGGCTTTGCACTGGGGCTTAGCAAAAAATTAATTGGAGTTTTACAGTTTTCTTTTTCTGTCTGATTTCCACACAGTGAAAAGCTCACCTGGAGTTATTGTTGGAATGGTTTTTAAACTTGGCTTAAGGGTTATTTAATTTTTAAAAGTTTTGAAATAACATGATAACAATAAAAAAACAACAGCTACTTCAGTATACATGATCTACCAGTCTCTATTCGCATCCTCTATTGGTCTCTATTGTTAAATAATATTAACCTTAATGAACTACCCTAAGAAAAGCAGTTTAAATATCTTAGTGGCTTTTTTACGCTTGTAGGAAGAAGAGTAGCATGAGAAATGATAAATCTGCATTGGTTCCAATGTGGTACACGTTTATTGTGGTGAAAAAAAGACCAAAAACCTGATAATTTGTCAGAATGTTAGTTTTTAAGGTCAAACTGAATTTTGTGTGCACTTGTTCCAATCTAGCTTGAGTTAAAATTTATCATTGCTGTAGTTGTGCTAACAGCACTCAAAAAAATGTTTCTCAAAAGTGCTTTGATCAAGCTACTTTTTGAGAGCAGAAGCTTGCTAATTGCTTAATTCTGTATTGTACAGTACCTTCCCTATTTTGTATTATTCCTTACATAGCACACACTGTAGTGTGAAGACGCCATCTTGAAAGTGTCTTCCAAAAGGCTTATTGAGACCAGAGTAAGTTTGTATAGTCATATAGTTAGACTGGAAACACATTCATCTACATAGTGAATTGATGCACAGTATCACTCAAATCAGGCTGTCAATGCTAGTTAGATAAATGATTATAGAATGTTTGTATAAAGTCACCAATTTAATCAGCCTAAAAGTGGAAGCATGAGCAGGAGGACGAAAGTAGATCAAGTTTAAGCAATGTTCGAGAATATCTGCAAGGAAGATTTGGATGGGGTAGAAACGGTGAGCATGGAGGAATGTGAGGGGAATGAGGTCAGTGATCAATATTAGCAAAAGACAAAGACATTATTGACATGATCCTGAGGTAATATTCCAGCAGGGCTGAAAACCTTAAGAAGGCCTGTGTCTGTGTGTTTTACAATATTGGATGTCACTCTGGAGTCCTCTGCTGTAGCTTGATGCATGAGTGATCTGGAATGTGTTCATATTTGAACTTTGAAAACTGCACAGACAGTACGTCACAGACTTATTATCTTGATTACTTCTTATGGGGATAGAATAACCAAAAGCAGTATTATCTGACATAGGACAATCTACTTACCTTCCTTTAAAAACGTTATTGACAGCAAGTCATTTAGAATCAGGTAATTGTCTTTAATAAGTGGAACACGCTGGACAAATTTGTGGGGACAGCATTGTCTCCATTGCCTACAGGTAGTCATAGTCTTCTTCAACAGTCATGATACTACAGTACATGAGCATACAAAACCGAAGCAACACAGCAGCATGTTCCAACACTAAGTTTAGTTTCAGAGAATTACCTGAACACACTGAGACGCCATGATTTAATGTAAAATGTTGCATGCATCAAATTTTACTAACAACAAGCACTGTACAGAACATGTAGGGTTTAGAAAAAGTCAAGTCAAGTGAAATAATGTCTTGGCGATGTAATAAACATAAGCTGGATTTTGTTTTTCTTTTCCACGATGGTGCTGTGTATGTCTGCAGATGGCTGTAGGACCACAGAGAGGAGGAAGAGTTGTTCAATTTTCTCCACAGATTCTGTTTCGTGTTTTACTGTTATGACATAGTTATAGTTTTAACAAAATGTAGGAAATATATTTTTGTAAAAGTGGCCCACTGAATCTTTATTGAAAAAATAATGGTAACTAGGAATTTAAAATTAGAGATTATCTCTTCAGACTAAGTTATAATTTCATAAGAGCTTTGTAAACTTTTGTGAAAGTTAGCAGCCCTCTCCTTGGAGATGTTCAAACCTCAGTTGAGTTATGAGTACACAAACTTTCCATATAGGTGAGGCATCTCCTAGGTTTGATGTTATATTAAAGATATATTTATTGATGTTCAGATGTGATTTTTCCTTAAGTATCAGTGCATTTTGTTTTGTGCATGGGATGCACAACAGAAAAACAAGGGGAATAACGTAAGGACAAGAAAACCTGCATTGTCTGCAAAGGAAGGATCTGATAATTAGTGAACAAAGCAGAATTAGTAAAAACCGATAGGAAGGTGATCCAAGGACCCTGAAACCCGAAGAGCACAACAACAGAATGCAGTGCAGCTGAGCAAGGACCTAACTGAGAAGCTGACGAAATATGACTCATAACCAAGAAAAGAATACATGGGCACATACATAACAGGACACATGAAAAGAATATTTTATACCAAAACAAATACAAAAATAACAGAACAGGAGAAAGAAGAAATAGTCTCAAGACAAAAGTCAACCTTCAGATGCCCATGCTCATGCTGTGCCCAATTCCCAAGGGTGTGAATTAAACTCACACCCTTGACATCAATGATGTGAGCTTAATTCTAGGTTAGGATTGCCTTCTCCTTGTGCCAAAATAACATTATTTGGTTAATAAGCAAGATTATTGGATAGTTAAATAATATAAACTGAAACAAAACAAGCTTTTCAATTTTGTTTTCTGGATCCTCAAGATAAACAAATGAACAGTCGATTGCACAGGAAGAACCACTGTCCTCTTTAAGCTCTGGTGAGTAAAACAATAAAATAATTATTCCCATGACTTTTCTATGATAAGCCTTAACTATTATGAGGACACCAATGTCTTCATGGAACCATTGTTTTAATTGTGATTAACCCCTTAATTGTCACCATTTTGGGATTAACAATTAAGGGGTTAAAGGCATTTGTCTCTGTTAGGTGTCGAAACTAAAGTCTGTCCTGAAGCTGGCAGTCTTTTGGATCGGGAGTTATTGAATTTCTTAGTAGTTAATTCTTAAAGTTAATAATATGCTTGCACTGTTGAGGCAGAAAGCAGTCATAAATCAGATCTGGTGTGATTTTATGGATGTATATCAGTTAAGGTGTTGAGATTTTTGTCGACCAGAACACCCATTCACAGCAGTGAATGGGTGTTCTGGTCGCTAAATGAGTGATTTACGGAGTTGTGTTGTATAAAAAACGTCATCTTCTTCACTTTCTTTTTCTGAAACACACACACATTTTTATCGATTTTTGTTTTATTTAATCAATTTTATCAGTGCGTACATAGTATTAGTACCCTGCCATTTTTGAAAGGATAAAAATACCATTGTTGGGCTGTCATGGATCTGTTCCGATAATCATGTAAGCTCACTTCTCAGTCTCCCTGGGAACGCTTTCTTTAAGGTGATAGAAAGGAGGAGCTGATTGATTGTCAAAGCCCCTAACTCAGTGTGTCTTAACTCTCTCAAAGCTGCTGAGGCAGAGAAGGGGATGCAGTTGTGGTTTGTGGATCTGGTGAAAGGTTATGACTCTGTCCTGTATTGTATTGTGGCTGCCTAGTAATCCTGATCTTCACCATAATGTTGAATGATGTAATCTCAAGGTGTCAGAGTCAGAGAAAACATCTTTGCTTTTTGGAAATGATGATGTTTTGTTGGCATCTTTAAGTCATGACCTTCAGTATGCACTGAGCCTGATAGCGGCGAGTGGGAAGTGGCCAAGAAGTGAAAAAGATTGCTTCCTCTTAGTTTAAAAGCAGTGGAAGAGTGCAAATATTTCAGTATCTTTCTCACATGTGGAAAGGTTGGAGTGGGAGATGGATAGACAGTCTGTATGTTTATCTTTAGTGATCCACTTTTTATGTTGGTTAGTCATGAGAAAAAAAGCAGAGCTCTCAATTTTTTGTCTACATTCCAACCCTCACTTGTGGTCATGAGATACGGATCATGACTAAAGTCTAGATACGAGCAGCTGGAGACAGCTCCCACCCTACTGGACTCAACCTTGGACTCTCAATCCTTGAGGTTTCCACCAGGAACTTAGAAATATTTGCTTGAGACAGGAATGCCTCAGTTTCCCTCTAGGACATGTTAACCTTTTGACCCGAGCTGGATAAGAAGAAGACAATGAGTGGATTGATGGATGGAGTTCCCTATTCCTTGGCATACACCTTGTTGCCAGCATGAACTGTCAGTATAATCCATCTTTACGTATATCAGTGCTTCATTTATACCGCAGAAATTATTTTTTGTAAAAGGTCGCAAAGTCCAAAAGCTGTTCAGTTAGAAGCACCTGCATAGAAGCTGTGTGTGTGTGTCCCTCTCTGTGAAATATGAAAGTAAAAGGTTCATAAGCTAAAATATTTTTTAAGTGCATTTGTAAAACACAAACTAAACACAAGATTTTTTAACAGTGGATGATGTGGCTTTAAACAGCTTTAAAGTGTCCTTTCTAAATGTAAAGAAAAAAAGGCCAACAAATTTAATTTTGGTCTCAGTACTTCAACATTTTAAATGAGACAACCCTCAATGTGTGTCTGATAAACATACCATGTTCAATTTAGATACAAATATTAGAAACTAAAAAAAATGAAATTAAAAAAATCCACTTCCTTTCCAAATAAGGTAAAAAAAAAAGAAATGGAATAAATCATATATGAATAAAAAAAAACCCAGAAAACAGAAATAACTTTTAAATACCTTTACAGTTTTTAGAGGTGTAAAAATGTCCTAGGGGTGTACAAATCGATTTTTCACAGTCATAAAGATCAATTATAGTAAATGAAAAGGAAGAATTCCTTGGCAAATATAATGCCGTCAGGTAGAATAAATCTCTTTAAACATCTGGTGCATTCTGCTTGGTATACAAAGCAAAACATTTTTATTGCATGATTCATGCCCGAACTTTGGAGTGGGAGTCTTCTTGGATTGCAGTAGTCTGAATGAAAACATAATTCAGTTAAACTATCAATGTATTGATTTGATTTAATTAGATTAAAAAGTTTACTGAATTTTATGTAAGAAACTGAAATCTGACTTCTACTTAAATCTAATTGTATGAAACACACAATATGAGATGTATGTTTTTATAATGAAAATACTCAGAGATTACATTTAGTCTGGCTTAGCTCTATATTTTTAAAAAGCTGACAGAACCACACAGGATATATGGTTATATTCAAATGTAACCTGATGGAACTTCAAGATCACCAATAGAAGCATTTCCTCTTTACAGAAGAATTTTCATGTTTTGGAATCTTTTCCCTTTTTCGTTCACTCCAGTCACTGTTTCGATCCTGAGTACGTTGAGTTTATACAGCTGCCTCAAACCGCAAGTGCACGCACGCGTTCAGGCACGCAACCACACACGAGAATACGGGGAGCTGTGCGCACATTTTCTGGCTTCGGGAGGAAAGAGAGGGATCGTGTGTGCAGGGCGAAGGCGGTTGGGAGGTGTAGCTGCTCTGCTTTTTAGAGACGCGGTCATGAAACTGGGGGGTAGCGGGGGGGGGGGGAGATCAGAGCTGAGGAATGCATCGCGAGGGAGTGCCCTCCTCCACCTCGCAGCTTCACCTTCAGTCTCCGAATGCACAGCGCAGAAATCCCCGCCCTCACTCCTTTCAACTAGCCAATCATATCCTCCTGCTTCTCCCGTGGCCCCGCCCACTCCCTCGCTCTACCAGCAGAGAGCTTTGGAACCGGAGAGGTAAAGAGAGAGGGCGCGAGGGATCAGGCAGACAAGGTGCACGCACACGCGGCAGAGGTGCCAAAAAGCACGCGAGGACGCAGGACTCACAAACGCTCAGGCGCGTGCGCGTGAGGAGGGGGGAACCGTTTTCTTCAGCTGACATAGAAGAAGAAGAAGAAGAAGAAGAAGAAAAAAAAATAGCGTGGTGTTTAAGGAGGAGAAAGCAGCAGCGTGGTGTAGTTTTTCCTGCACCGGTTTTCCTTTTTCATCCCTTACATGGATCGGAGAGAATGAGAAAGAAGTGAGAGAAGAGACGGAGGAGAGTCAACATCAGAAGTGAGAGCGATCGTAAAGAAAATTTAAAGAAAAGGGAAAGAAAAAAGAAAGAGAAAGAAAAGAAAAGCACAAGGCTTGTGCGTTTTTGTCTCTTCCAAAAAGAAGGGAGGGAAGAAAAGCCATCCAGAGAAGACAGACGGAGGTGTTTTCCTGCTTTTTCTCCAGCCACTCGGGTCCTGCGTGTGCCCCCGCGAGCCTGAAAGGATCCTATGTTTCTGGAAGCTTTAACCCTTTAAACTGGAGTACTTACACAGACAAGGTACACACAGCCCAATTCAATTTTCTTCCTTTCCTTTTCTTCCAGCTGCACGCTGGCGGTGTGTGTGTGTGTGTGTGTGTGCTGCGAATCTGTGTGCCTGCATGCCTTGGGAAATTGCTTGGTCTCTAGTCAATTGACTGTCATTGTGTGAATTCACTGACTGAATGTAAACTCATTGAAGAAACAACACGGCGAGTGTGTGTTGAAATAGTGGCAGAAAGAAAGTAGGAAGACAGAGAAGTAATGAAAAGGAGAAAAGCTTTTTTATCAGAATCTGTATTTTTAAAATTCTTTTTTCTGATTTCTGTTTTACCAGGTTTCCCTCTACTGTCTTAAAGACTGTAAGATGCTGGGATGTTTTTTCAGTGCTGGTTATTTTTCCCTCGTTGTATTTTCCTGCAAATCCAAACTGAAAGTTAATCCTCCATAACGGCCCGTTTTTCAATCCAGGTTTCAACATGTTGTTGACAGCATAGTTTCCAGGTTTCCTTCGAGCAGCTCGAGATCAGGGCTGAGGGGGGATTGTACTGGTAAAATAACTGGCCACTGTGGATTGCAGCAGGCCTGATGAATTACACTAGTGTGACGCTCTTTGCTGAAGATGGGCAGCTGCACTGAATTCACACCAACAGAGAGTTTCACATCAGCCTTTAAAGGTCAGATCTGTCCTGAGGACAGGGTTGCCTCTAGATGATAACACTGAACGAGAAGCAGACACTTTTAATTCAATTATACCTTCAAAAGAACACTTGGTCTCATTTCACGTCGCCTTCGCTTTGACTTTGAATTCTCCACATGACTGTGTCCACTTTTTTTTTTCTTTTTTTTTTTTAGCCGAGAAGATATTTCTCCGAAAAGGACTTCTTTTTTTTTTTCCATCCTCCTGTAATGGAAACCTACTTTTTTGAGGTTGCAATCTTCAGCATTGCTTTTCTGCCACACACACCTCAGCCTTTGCGTGGGCATTAGAGTAGACGGCAGGAAAGCCAGTTGGAGTTTCCATAATGTTAGTAAATCAATGCTTTTTATTTCATCTCCGACAGAAGGCATCCCAACATGCTGGCCGCAGGCGTTACTCGTCAAATAACTTCAGTAGTCAAAAGTATAAAGTTAAAACTGTACGATACAGAAAACATGAGTGTAGAGAAAAACTATTTTAGCTGAGCAACTTATAAGAGCAAGTTGCTCTTATAATGAACAACTTGCCATAAAACACAAGAGTTCCTACAGAAGTTCTAATTTATCTAATCTTTGGATTTCTGTGAATATCATCTGGATTAATAATGAACAAGGAAGACGTACCTAAATCTCATAGATCACGTTAAGATTAAAGTTAAAGTAAATTGTGTTAATTTTGGCTTCTTTATGTCAGAAATGAATTGAAAAGAGTGAAAAGTTTTGATCTGTCACCCAGTTTGTGCCAGAGTAATAGTAAAAGGCGTATTAAGCCGACCTGATTTGCCATTGGAACAATTTAACGCTTCGGCTTTTAGTCCTTGCGTTTTCTGAAAGGCTTGATGATGATGATGATGTGTGTGTGTATGTGTGTTTAGTTGGGGTGAGGTGACGGTTAGGTTGGCGGGACTCTGTGCGTCTGCTCACACACAGAAAGAGAAGATGGGCTTTTGCTTTTTGCCTAATCACTTCCAGACAGAGATTTGCATTCCACCGCCACTCTCTCTAGTTTGGTGGAAGTGTGTGTGTGCGTGGCTGCGGGTGTCTGTGTGTGTGTGTTGAGGACATCACTTTCTTTCTTTTCTCCTCCTTCTTCCCATATCTAATATACACATTACGTTTTGTACAACAAATTAAAAAATTCTAAGCTTCATTGAGACACGAGGGTGTGAGCGTGTTTGGTGTGTGTGTGTGTGTGTGTGTGACATAGCGAAGGAGGAAGTGGGTGATGGATTAAAGGAATTAAACTGTCACTGTGAGAGGAAACATGCTGAAAAACTGTGGATGGACAGACCGTAAAGAACGGAGGGCACAGACAGTGGTGGAGACAGGAACATGTGCGACTGATTAAGATTCCTGCAGGGTTTTTAGGGATGATAAGACGAAAGGGAGCAGTAAAATTTTATATCCTTTACATAAAAATGTATATATATATAAAAATATGTATAATAGTTCAAGTAAAGTATTTGCTTTCTGTTCCTTTAAATATGTTCTGTGTCAATGTATTTTCTGTTTTGCGTCTCCAGCTTTTATGACTTTGAGGCTTTGTGAGGCACTGCTCACTAAAACATCTGAATATTACTGCGCACAGTTATAACCGCTTTCTACTGACAATTCATTATGACTAGGTGAGGTTTGAAAAAATGTATCGCCTTATTACTGTGTTATTACTGCATGTTCTTGGCTCACAATAGCAAAAGATAATCCAAGTAAAATGTTTGTTTTTTTTTCTAGTGAGTTGTATTGGCACAAAATATTACAACAGTTTTCTTTTTTATATGTTTCAAATTGAATTCTTTGAGAACGTTTTGTAGCATTTTATTTTTAATTTTTATTTTTTTTTTTAGCTTTTCTGGAATGTTTTAGTGGATTAGGAGTTGTGTGAGTTTCGGACCAACCCCTGTGCAGCACAATGCAGTCAGTCAGGCAGCACAGACAGCTGCTACATTCCACTAGTGGTAAAACTAATGAGAAAAAGAGCACTTTGAAATGGCACCACTAATGTTCAGCTGCACACTTCTACCTGTGTTATGTTGGAGCTTCTTTTTTCCAGGGGTTTTGGTGCGACTATCAGCTTGTTTATACTAAACAAGAGTCCACAAGTGAGCTCATAATTGTTATCTACATACATTTACCCAGAAATCTAAAAATGTTATATGTAGTTATTAAGGGAGTTAAATATCTGTGTGGCATAAAATTGCTTTAACAAAGAAATACAACCATAACTATATTTTTATTTAATTGAGGGAAAGAGTTAAAATAGCGTTTAGGTACTTTAATCTGAAGTTTGCTGGAAAAATGCTGGAAAATATTGTGTGCAGCATGGACAGTTCAGTGTGTTTATTTAGTTTTTGTTTTTTTACATTTTTGCAAACCTGACTCTATTTCAACCCACAACTCTGAGGCTGAATGATTAATTTTCTAGGCAACAGCTTTGATACGAAGATGAGGAGTTAGGTGAAAGCTAATATTTCCGAGTTGTTGTAGAATATATTATTTATTTATTTTTACATTTGAACATTTCAGTGTTGTTTTACTTTTTTTTTATTACACCGTTTTAGTCCCTGTTCAGATTTGAAGTAATTTTAGGTGTACATAAAAGACTGACATGTTTACTTCAAGTCCAGTTTTATTCATCACACAAATTGCATTTAAAGTCTTTCTTACGTCACTTTAACGAAAAGTATTAAATTGATTAAATGTAAAAATAGTGGAATTCCTCTTAAATGAATTTAATTCAATGCACCAGAGTTTAACTTCATTTTAAAATATGTCAGCCTAAATAATTCTGATTTACTCGAATGCAGTGGCTCAATAAAGTGCAGTCCTGTTATAATCCTGTCATTTCTAATTGAAATAAATGAAACCTAACTGTTAATTACTCCGACTTTCTTTTTCAAATGCTTTTCCATATTGCTTTCTCAGACTAAATTGTTGTAGTCCAAATAACAGTTTTCTCAAAATGCTCTATTGGTTAATATATTGTCATTTTTATTTTATTTCCATTTAGTAAAATTCTTTTTTAAACACTTGTCTTGACAGTTTAACTATAGCATGCTGAAAGAGCAAAATTAAATTTTGGATGAATGTTTTTCAGTTCCGTGTGTATTCACGGAGAGATAAAGGTTTGAAACACACTGTGTGTGTGCGGGTGTGTGTGTGTGTGTGTGTGTATCCTAGCGTTTCAGATTATTCTTTTTTTTTTCTTCCATCCTGAGGCTTTATCAGATTATTATAGATGTATTTGCAGATTAAAGGGACAGTGTGTGTGTGAAAAACTGACCACTGAGGCAGACAATGTGACTAGCCAACCATTATATGACCTGCTGGATCCCAGCACCGCTACACACACACACGGATATATGTACATGTTCACATGAGCAGCCATGCATGCACAGGGGAACACACACATTGTGGTGAACAGCTTTGTGTTTCTGGTCAAGGCCGGAGAAACAGGCTACCTGTCTTATATGCTGACTGATTATATGTATATGTGTGTGTCCGTGCGTGTGTCCAGGAGTGTGAAGGTACTTTACATCATGAGAGTCAGTCTGCTTTTAAGGAACTTGACTCTTCTCAATTTCTCATTCCTGCACTTTTCCTGCACTCTTTCATTCTGACACACACAATGCTTAACCATGCATGCGCCCCACCACCTCCCCCAAACACACACAACTAATTCTATGTCTCTCTGTAGCTCTCTCTCCACAAATAGAGCATGATCTCCTAGCAACGAGGCCTTTGAGAGGGATGTGTGAGATAGATTGAGTGTCTGCAATATAGGAGTCTGTATGCGTGTGCGTGCGTGTGTGTGTTTGGGTTTCAAAGCCAGAACGATGATGAAAGTCATCAGAGCAAGGACACCGCTTTGAAGCGGAAGTTAAGGAATGAATGCAAGACGGCGGCTCGTCCTTGGAAGGAAAACTTTGTGGGTTTCCTTTCTGTCGGATTGCGTTACCGTTGGTGGGACAGAAACTTTCTGAATAGTTGTATTTATTTGCGGATGAACATCGACCTGCTGTATAACATTATTGTTCAGCAGCACAGACGCCTTGTAACAGGCCTGAGCAGTGGAAGAGCAGGAGACCTGAACAAAATCCCAGGAGAGCGATGCCGGGCCGAGCTGGAGAAACCTTGATGCGGGTTGTGCTGGCTGTTGTATAATCTTGTTTATTAAAGCTGTGCTGGACCACGAATCAAACGGTTCTGGTGCACTGCTGGCAGCGTTCTGGGTTTTAATCTTACAACAACAGAAAAGGCACCAGGATCTGAATGTTTTCTAACAATTGCTGAATCTTAATCATGTTTTATTTTTTAGACCAGCTCTCATGTGCTGTTTAAACAAGTTTTTGACCGTATTTGCTGCCATGACACTGTATATATACATGTGTCAGTTTTCCACAACAGAATTTTTTTTTTTTTTTTTTACTAAAAACAAATTGTCCATTTTTATCTTTGAAGCCATAAAAGTAATCTAAGAAGCACTCAGTTTAATACTAAGCACATTTATGCCTGTTTTGTTAGTAACTAAATACTGATAACAATAATAATAATTTAAAAAAAAAACAGTAGCATTAGAGGAACTATTTTGCAAGTCCTAAAGGACTCAATTATAGGACGTCAGTGGCAGCCAGATGAAGACAAAGTCATAGTGGTTTACTGGAAGAATAAAGGAACTGAAATAAATATGTTGAAAAAGAAACAATAAAAAAAAATAGGCATAACATAAAATATAGATTTCAAAAGTTAATTTCAAACAAACAGATTGCTAAGTCCTGATAGAAATGAACAAGCAAAGTAATATTTGACCTTTTTGGTAATTTCAGGTTTTCAGGGAGTTTACTCCAGAACTGAGAAGCATATAAATTAAATTCAGCTTCTATTCTGGAGAACACAGAACTGTGATGACCTGGGACCTGCATGCTCCCATCCCTCACCAGCAACCCTGAAATATTGTTATAAACATTTCATAACAGATCTATTTTAATCTTACTTCAGAGATTTGTGAAGGAAGCACAAATGTTTTCAATAAACTGGGGCCGAATTTGGAAAGAGAACAATCTCATCTCAAAATTAAAGAAAAGGGAAAAACAATAATACACCAAATAAACAAAAAAACATCATACCATAAACATCATGGTGCCATAAATAAGGCAACAGTAAGTTTTGTTTTGCAAACATCTTTATATAATTAACCATCTCAGATTTGGTTTTGATGCTTGAAATCAGTTTAGTAGATTGGAGACATAGGATTCATTTATTGGTAAAAATTCAAGACATTTAAACATTCCCATCAAGTTTGAACTAAGCATTGCCCTATAGGGGACATGTTGAAAAAGTTTGAACAAGTCCAAAAGATTGTCTTCTTTCCAAAGATATCTCAAAATAAACATATTGTTTTAGCCTCTACAAAAGGCTATCAAGTTAGAACTTGATAACTTTCAAACTAAATCATTTATCATTCACAACTTTAATGACCGTTCAAACACTAGATCAGGGATGCCCAAAGTCGGTCCTTGAGGGCCGGCATCCTGCACGTTTTAGTTCTCTCTCTGGTGGTAATAACAACCTTTTCAGGATGTCGGTGTTCTTCTTAGGCCTCTAATGAGCCATCACTGGATCCGGGTGCGTTTAACCAGGGAGAGAACTAAAACATGCAGGATGCCCACCCTCCAGAACTGACTTTGGGCACCCCTGCACTAGATGGTACTTGAGTAGAACCTGTTCACATTTGACTTTTCTTAGCTCCACCACTCACTCACCGCTGCTGATGTCTCTCAATGGAAACCCGAAACCCTTTTAGTCCTGCTGATTTAAAAGAGGAATGCAGGCCTTCAAGCTCCTACATATCAACATTACCAGGCATTCTTGTATTGCTTCGGTGTGGAAAGCTTGTAGGTGACGGATGCATCTGCTCACTTTCTGCTGTGGCCCTTTGCAACAAAAAGACAAGCGAGAGCCTTCTTGTAATTGGATACAGTGAGCAGTAATACTGCAAATAATTGTACTTGTACATTCTTAATAAGTATGTATTAAAAACAAATACTCCAAGTTTAATTGATGTTGATTCATGCTCAGTAAAACGACATAGATTATGTAGCAGTAAACATTTGCTTTGAAGAACTTTGTATTGAGTGGACAAACGGGAGGTGAAGAAAGCAAACATTTCCTTTGCTCTCCATGTTCAGAACACTACCATAAGTGCTTCTTCGCCTGTCTGTTCTTTGTAGAGTAAATTAAAAAAATTTACCTTTTTGAGGTTTGTTTGCCCCTATTTATTCCACCATAAAGTTGCAACACTGTTTCTCTCCACTTTCGGACCTCACGATATGAGAGCAGGGAGGTTTCCAAACAGATTCGGAGGAGTTTACACTAAGCTAAGAGAGGGAGAAAAGAGGAAGCTCGTGAGTGATGAGGTGCTTGCTGACAAAGTGTTTCTTATCAGAGACTGAGTCCAGATGGTTTGCAAACACACCTCCTCTTCTCGCTCTCTTCTGTCTCTCTCATCCTCCTTATTTCACTTTTCTCCTTACTTCCTCCATTTCTTCAGCTGCTTAATCCCCTCTCTCTTTTAACCGGACCCAGTGCTATCTTGCATGGAGCATACCTCTATGAATTGGTCTCTTTAATAAAATGTCCCACCTTAGATAAAAGCTGAGTGTCTGTGTGATGGTAAAGTCCTTATCTAGAGAGCTGCACTCACTGGATTATGGTGGTCTGCAACTGTATTATGTCAGACATCACTCCTGCAGATGTCACAAGGTAGCACAAGACAAAGTGCAGCTGAAGGGGGACAAGACAAGCAGATAACTGTCACAATCAGCCAGCTCTGTAAGATTGCATATGATGAAACTCTTTCTGAAAACAGGACGTGACTAGAGGCAAGGCAAAATGGTGGTCATTGCAAATATAAATGCAGATTAAATTGAACATTTTTGTTTCACTCATGAAGCACATGCAGACCTGCCAAAAACTATTTGCTTATTACAGATTTCTTAAATGTTTCATATCGACAAATATATTTAAATATTATGCCAAGAGTAAATATAATCAGTTTTTAATTATTTAATTTATTCAAGGAAAAACACCATCCAAACCAAACTTCTATACAATCAAAATGTCACTTTCATGTAACCTAAACTAGGCTAATTTATCTCAAAAATCAACACTTTTAAAGTAATAGTCACAAGCAGCTCTCAGTTCTGAAAGTGCTAAATTCAATTCAGAAATACTTCCCCAAAAAGAATTTAAATGTTGTTTTAACTTATATTATCCAAGCTTCTAACAGTTGTAGAAATATCTCCTGTAGCCGTCTGTATTACAGCTATCCTGAGTAAGCCTCTGACTGAAGACGCTGTGTTGTGGTACAGCCGTCTCATAAAGAGGATGCTACAGGTCATCCATAATGTAAAAAGGTAGTTCTGTCTGAGGTCTGGGATGCTTCTGAACCACAGTGAAAACCAGCACAGATGACTAAAATTTGAAATGGCTGACCTACCATACTTACTCCTGGATCGCATCAAGACATCACTGAATATTTGCCTCAGTTTTAGTGTTCTTGAATAAAACAATAAAAAAGACACTCGTAATAAAAAAGGCATTTATGAGGAGAGATCCAAGGCCAAAACCTGTGCCGACTAAAAACAACACAGAGTCCCGACTCACATCTGGCAAAAATCATTAATTCTGCTTCCTCAAAAAAGAGAAACGCTGAAGGATTTTTGTGCCTTAAAGTTAAGCTCCCTTTATGCATCAGCACAGTGATACAAAGCACAACAGCAACCCCACCTCTAAATGGCTAAAAAAAAAAAAGACAAATGATCATAATCCAGATGTGAATCCAATCAGAGGCTGTGATGTCACATTAAACAGGATACATCTGCCCAAAAGCCTCACCGGTTTTTACAGTCGTTTGATGGTAGCTGTTGCTACCAAACTTGGCGCAACCAGCTATTAGATTTCAGGAGCAATTGTTTTTCCAATTTGAGTAAGGTTTTTTTTTTTTTTTTTTGAAAGTTGTTTCCCCTTAATAAATGATGTATTAATTCAATAACTGGGTTCTACGTGTACTGAGGTTATCTCATTTATAGATTTGTTTGATCAGAGACATTGAAGTGTGACAAAAAGTCAAAAACAAAATAAATCTAAGGGTCAAATACTTTTTATGGCACTGTTTGTGTGTGTGTGTGTGTGTGTGTCGTTACACACTGCCAGAGGACATGTTTAGTACAGCCTGGCTCCTTTGTGGTTTTATCTGGCTTCTCTGGGAAATAAAGACTGACGTAATGGGAAAAGGAACCATGAGCACCAGGTCGTGATGGGTGTGTGTGCGTGTGTGCACCCCTACTTGATAGTGTGTGTGATAGAGTCGGCTTATATCAGTACTTTTTAAAAACATGAGTGTTCATATTGTTGGCAAATGGTTTCCACTGTTTTTACTTCAGTAACCTTTATTTTATCTATATACACATTTATGAAAGCTTTGCAAAAAATACTAGATCTTTTACGTTACATTTAGTGGTCATAATGCATGTTGTTTAATATTCACTAGTCAGTTTGTTTGGATCATTTCCAGTTTATGTAGTCCACACTTCATATTGTCCATAGACCCATATTTCCTTCCATTCCATATTCCCCAGATTATTTTCACATTTAATTCTACTTTCTTGTCTTAAATTATGCATTTTTCAACAGTGGTGCTAAGAAAACACTTTTTAGGTTTGCTTATGTGTCATTAGTGTTACTGCTGTTCGTTGTTTTTTGCAATTACAATGTTTTCATGTATTTCTTTGTTTTCCTGTCAGCAATGTTTGCTAAATAGTCCAGGACAGAAGATCAACATTTCTTTGATTTGCTACCGAATAGTTTTTCTGTTTTGCATAACAGGATAGAGCTATAGACTAAAACCTATGTTTCTATGTGGTGCTTGTTCAAACCGTTACACAGAAAATCAAACACTTCCTTTTTGCAACTAAACAGAAACTTATTTTTCTTTTTTTTATGGTATTGTAGATGTTAATGATTTAAAGTAAACCAAAGCTAGGATAACTATTAAAGACAAAATTAAGAAAATATGTTTTAAAAAGTTATCTTTACAAAAAGATGTTATGATTTAGTCTAAATGAGTCATGTGCAGTCAGTTTTTTCTGAGTATGTCATTAAATAATGACACTTAAACATACATTAATATTCAGTTGATTCAGTTATTCAGATTAAATTACACTCAACTACAAAATGGAGTCTATTTTTTAATGAACAGTGATAAGTTTTTTGAATATATAAAACTTTTTATCTATCTTCCTGCTTTCTTGCTGCAAACTTTATAAGCATGCCTTGAGGAAAGTGTAGATTCGTGGGAGAGAGAGTGTAGCGAGACGAGGCGAGTTTTGCCCAAGGAGCTGTGAGAGACTTTATGCACAGGTGAATCCTCTGACTGAGATCATAACAGCCAGCGTTTTCACAGCCGCAGCGCATGTGTGAAAGCAGCCCGAGTGGAGAGGGATCAGACAGAATGATAACCCCGGACATTAATCTGCTGAGGAAAATCATAGACATTCAGCTGTGTTGGAAAAGCTCAGAGAACAAACATAGAGATGCCCTCTATACACTGAGGAGCCCCCTCCTCCTTCTGCTCCACCACCCCTGCTCCCTCCACTCAACTCTTTTGTGAGGTTGTGTCGGGTAAGCAAAGGTTACACCCCCCAACAGGCTGTGGGGTCATCTTACAGGAAGGGTGTGTGTGACCTGTCTGTGTGTGTCAGAGACGGACCTGCCCAGACATGTATGCTTTTTTTTAATGCACTGCTTATGCATCCTTGGTCAGATAACGGATTTGCTGTGATTCTTCTTGGACACGCAAACACGTTTTTGCATGTCAAACACACACACATTCAGTCACAGATTGAAACACATAGCTGCTGCTTAATGCTTTCAGTTTAAACAGTTTTTCCATTTTCTGACTGTGTTAGTCTCCGTCTTTGTCGCTGACTCAGCAGACTCTCCTCCATATGATGAAGAGTACATGTATATTTTTTCTTACGTTTGAATAGTTACGAATCTCTTGACGTTCTCTCTTTCTCAGCTTTTTATATTTGCATTTTCAGGTTTTTTTCATCTCACCTGTTTTGGTTTCATGATTTGTTGCCGGGTTAGGAGGAGCTGTGGGAGCTCCAGACCAATCCTGAAGATATCGTTTTCCCAATTTGTTTATTTAATTGATTTTACATAGCAGCAGCCACTCGAGACCTTTAATACAAGTGGATGCATCCTGATATTCCACTTTTCTGTGTTTGAAGTAGTGACACACATGTTTCCCATTCTCGATGTTCCCCTGCAGTCAGTAAAATTTATGACTGTGGCGCTGTCGAACGAAATCACCAAACGGGAAAAGAGCCTTCTTTTCATTTTGTCTCCGTTTCCATGTAACCTAATCACACAGAATAAAAGTTAGGTCAGGGGACACTTCACCCTTATCTTCTATTACACATATGTTTTGTGCGTTCATGTGTGAGGGTGGGGGGTTTCCCAGTGTTCCTTGGGAGCATTTCTGCTACCAGGGAAGGTTTTCAGGGACACACATGAAATAGAGCCCACAAATCCACTCTCAAATGTCTGCATTCTCAATATTTTCTCTGTTCAGAAGATTTTGGCTGTCATAAAAAACATTTTAATATGTGGTTTGATCGTAATTGTGGGTTAAAGTTATTGGATATCTACATGCAAGAGTTTTGAACGTACGAGTTAAACTGAGTTTATAGTTGATGCATTGAACTCAGCGAGAGAGTGTGCACACCGATTGCGCCAGTCCTGCCCCTGCAGTATTGTAGTTCTGTTGGGAAGGTTAGAGTTGGATCAGGTTAATCTGTAACATCATTTGTACAATCCCCTTATGAAGGCTGACTTTTTGGAGAGTGCTGACGTTTTATGGTTGACGTACATGTCAACTATAAAAGCTTTGCCGCTTGCTGGATTCACGCAAACTCAACGGGAACCTCTACAGGCGCCACTGTAAAAGCTGCATTGATATGCTTCATGAACTAAGAATAGTTCATGTGGCATAATCTTATCCCTAATGGGGATTCTGGTGCCTATCTTCAGCGGTCAACGGGTTGTACAGATCACCAGTCCATCACAGGGCAACACAGGGACAGATAGGACAATCAATCATACAAACACATCCAGATATAAATTCTAAGGAGAATTTCGAGAGACTAATTAACCAAACAGTCATGTTTTGGACTACGGGAGGAAGCCGGAGTACCAGGAGAGATCCCATGCATGCACAGGGAGAACCTGTTGACATCATGCGGTTTTGGAGAAGGTCCGGGATTCAAACCCAGGACCTTCTTGCTCCATGGCAATAATACTACCAACTGGACCACAGTGCAGCACCTTGACATTTCACATTCGCTCAATACATGCTTTATGTTTGCGGTGCAACTAGACAAAAGTCTATGCCCACAGAGAGGACATTGGTAGTTTTGTTTCCGTTCATGTTAGCCAATCAGGCATTAGATTGATGAGATGATAACATTTTAAGGAATTTTTTTTTTGTGAATTTTTACTCAGGAAATATGGACTAAAAAAAAAAAACAACAATTTGAAAATATAATTAATTCAGATTTTATTGCATTTAACAATTTATCAAAAACTGTAACAATGTATCTGCATTAAATGAATTTTTTTCACAATAATCATAAATTGTATAAGCATTTTTATTGTAGGATGATGGCACGCACTATGTGTGTGTTTGCATGTGCATACACATAAAGAGAAAATGACATTAGAATCTATCCATTTAGTTCAGAAACAGTCATCTTCTGTGCATTTTGCGAGCTCCCTGACACTTTGCATGCAGATTGTTTAGATGAAAACGTACTTCCTTGTTTATTAATACCTTCCTGTGTAACATATGTGGCTGCTGCGCCCACTCTTTGCATTTAATGCCAGCGGTGAGGCGAAAGTCAACCAATTAAGCTGACTTCCATATGTAGCATAACACTCACTGCCCACTCAGCTTCGTGAGTGCAAACACACACATGCTGGCACATTTGTCCCTTGATAAAGACATGCAGAAAACATCACAAGAAATTGAAAATAACATCGTCAGCAAAATTTGAGGCGTGTTTATTAAATTGCTTCACACCTGATGCTGGAAGATTACACATCCCTCTAAAACAGCTGTTTAGCTCCAGTAGAGCTTTTGTTTAAACAGAATGGGGAATAAAATGCATATGCTGCAAAAACATTTCTTTCAAAAATCTTTGTATTGACTCCCTGTCATCCACCCTAACAAAAAAAGACTCTTTAAGTAGCCTTGGACTCAGTTGTTATAAATCCCAGCTTGTGTTATGGCAGGCTGCAGCTCCATGGGGTAATTAGCATCAAGGCAGTCGGCCAAGCCCTGGGTAAGGAATGGTAGTTTATGACTGAAAGCACAGAAACAAACATTTAAGACCAAACCTGAGCCAACAACAACCATTCAACAGGACCCATTTACAGTGTTTGTATACTGTGCACTCTGTTTGCATTTTTACATAAACTAGAAGCAAATATTCTCATTTGTAGACGACAAAGGTTTCATTAACTTCCTTCAGTTTCTTAAACACATGCTACACAATATGTTGTCGTAGTCGGGTTAGGTTATTCCTGTAACCACTGATTGTGGCTACAGGGTGCATGAGTGAAATAAACAGCCAAATGCAAAAAAACAAAAACCAACCAGAAGAATCTCTTATTTTTTATTTTTTTTTAACAGAGATTGATTTTCATGGCTGCTTCAAATTGAGGTGCTGCATGTCTTGTTTCTCATATGTTGGTAAAAAATGTAAACTGAGCAACGCAATGCTGGAGTAATCCCATTTCACTTTGTGTGCATGTTCAACACACACTCGCTTAACCCACAAGCTCATTAGAGATTCTACAGCTGAACAGTATATCACAAATTTAACATTGTAGCAGTAAGTAAGCATAATCTGGACTTATCAAAAATACCTGCTTGAACAGCAATGAATGTTAGTAAATTATTTAAGTAGAATGCATTATGGCTAACTGTGCCTGTAATTTATTTATTGACCCTTGTCTTTTTAATGCGGCATAAAATGTCGCATTAAAGAGGTAAAGAGGTGATGAGGAGGTCAAGTCATTAAGAAACTATAACTAAGTTTTCTCATAGCCAAAACAGCAGATGTATGCCAGAAGTTACTTTTAAAAAAAAAAAAAAAAATCTTGCTGTTCAGATGGAAATAATAAATTTGATTAAATTCTTTCCAGCAGCTGGAGCTCATTACCTTGACTCTATGTTTGCTATGAACCCAAAGTAGAAAGACATTTAGTTTATTTATCACAACTTGTATCATTAGTGTAAAATACACCACACCATTTTCCTGATATCATGCAGCCTTTACAGATATAACCACAAATAGTGCAAGCAGTATGGGAGCTTCCCAGAGCCATCTGTGTGATTATCAAGATGGACAAAAAAAGAAGGAACTCGGCTAAACTTTACACCAGTTAGTGTAAAATACAGCCACTACCATGTAATTAGCTGCCAAAACAAACCTTCTTACTGGAACTTCTGCTATGTTACTGGAGCTGATCTTACACCAACACCACTGGGAATAGGGTGGATGAAACAGCTGAATGACTGTGCCGCAGTTTTGTACTTTTATTTTGTGACTTCATAGTTTGTAGACTATCACAACTTTTGTAGAAACCACAAATCAGCAATAAGTGATGTTATTCTGCTCATTAAGATAGAAATAGATAGGCTAAGCAGTCCTGCCACCGACTCCCTATTAAAGGTGCTACTGTTCCCCTTTGGTATTTTACACAGACCAAACAGAGACAGCTCATCGCCACATCAGTGTGTACTTACAGCCTACAATCTAACATTACAAAATAAGTAACCGCCATTTTGCTTAGTAGGGTGATACTGGTCTGGTTTTCACTTTGATATGAACACCCAGAATATCTCCATCCCTGGTGTCAGTTTTCAAAAGTATCTACATTGGCCATCTTTTGTGTTTTAGTTTTTTACACACCGATGTGCAACTTCTGCAACTCAGTTGTGCTCTAAGGGAAGAGTCCAAACTCTACAAATAACTGAAGCACATTTAACATAAAAGTGTCCCTGTGGTTATGCCAAAATGACCTGCTTATTGTGGAAGCACATTTACCTTTGCTCGTTTATATCATTCTTGCTTGTTCATCCATCTAGGTGCCCTTCAAACAACTGTGCAGACACAACCTCTAATAATGTGAAAGAGGCAGAGACGGAGTAACGGTGTGTGTCGAGAGAAAATAAAAACAGAGGGCAAAAGGATTGATAGTAGAAGTAAATCAGAAAAAGACTGGAGGCTGTTTGAATCTAATACTATGCAGAGATGCAGAGACTAACCAGTGCATGAACAGCAAAGCTTAGTGCTTTGATTTACTGGCAGGCCATCACTGTGGAAACGGATTAGTGACCTCAATTGTAACAAGGTCCCACTCAGGTGCACTCCGTAGGTGTGTGTCTGCGTGTGTGTGTGCGGGGGTGTACATGAGTGTGTGTGTGTGTGTCAATTCAGCAGTCAGCCAGTAAATACATGTGTTTGTCTGTAGTGGTTTTGATGTGAGGATCATTCTCAGCAGATCTTCAGCGCATGTTCCTTTTATATTTGATGACTTTATTAGGATGTGGTTCTTTTGAGGACCGGAGTCCGACCCTAATTAGAATGACAGACTGTTGTGTTACCTGCATATGGTCTAGCATGTTTGCATCTGTATGCATTGTAACAATCCAACATTTGAAATTACATACAGAGCAGGACACTGTCTTTGGGAACTCAATTATTTTATTGTATGCATGGTGAGACTGTGAACTGTTTTTTCACACATCTGGATGCAAAGTTTGTGTGTGTGTGTGACTGTGATAAATTTCTGATTTTACGATCAACCATCAAAAATGGCACATCGGTTCCCTACTCAGCTAAGCTTAAATAAAGACCTTTGTAACATTTAAAAAAAAAAAAATATAGAACAAAGAAATGCTGAAAATAAATCATACTTAAGAATAATTGAAAAAATCATAAAGTTTTAGATGTTACAATAATAGAAGCACAAATTATTTACAACATAGCAAATTTCCAAAAGAAATTTTTGATATGTATTGAGAGGACAATTTGTTTATTCTGATTGAATCCTCATCATGCTAATTGGAGGAGTTGTTTAGTCTCATGTGTCACTTCTCAAACCTGATTCTACAATGGCTAATAACTGTATTCATGAAATCAGACCTAAATGAACTATCTTGGATATAATGATTATAAACAGCAACTGAACATTTACATTCATAGCTAGTAGGACTGGACGATATGACTGAAAAACCTATTACGATACAAGGTTTTCATTGAAGAATTTTATTAGTGGTCAACTTCATAGACCGGGTGACCTGTTTGGAGCATTTTGTATAGAAATGTATGGTTGTCCAGGCCAACAGGTTTTCTGCAAAATAACAGGAGAACTAGAAGGAACAAAATCAGTGCTGCTTGTTACAACAAGACTTTAACAGCAAGCGAAAAACTTGTCGATTTCCCTGACTCAACCCACAGAATCCAAAAACATGTTTTAAAGGGGTCATAATGTTTTGGCTTATCAGCACCATCTCCCAATTTGGATGAGCTAATGTTCGGGAGATACCTGGTGAGTGTGCAGCAGACCAGGTCATTATGAGCTGTCAGGAGTCGCTGTTACAGACCGAGGAAGCAAACAGTGAACTGAAAGCTAAGCAGGGCTGCGGGCTGGAATGGTGAGAATAAGCTAATTGATTTCCGTCACTGACACAAAATTGACTAATGGAGCTTTAAATTACAGGGAAGGCAGGGGAGCTTTGTTATCATATCAGACATTCATGTTAAACACAGTGCTTCAGTTAAAATCTACACAAGATTTAACACTCAAGTGGCACGATGAATGAATAACCAGCTGGGCCACAGATTCTAAAAAGGTGATTCTCCTAAAATTCCCATCCCCTCTGTCAGCTCTGATGGATAATTGCTAAAAAGCTCAAGATTTAAAGAAGTGCCTGGAACATTTGCTATGGTTGCCTCAGGTTACCCATTTCACTGTTTGCTGCAATTATGTCAAAACCATTAAGTGATATTTTGCTTTCTTGTTGCTCTTGTATGAGACCTCAAAAGCAATCAGATTGACGGTAACAGTATATTATGATGAGTTGGATTGTGGCAGTTATAATTGGCAGTTTATGAGACTCATATAAAAGATAAGATCTAGCCTCATTACCAGTGGGTCTGATGTTCTGTTCAGATGTCGTATTATCGCCTGAGTTGGTTGGTTGTAGTTTGATTGTCTAAATGGGACCACCAACTTTTAAGACGTCAGTTAAATTACTGATTTCCTGTCATTATCAGTACATCAAACATTACTTTAAGCATCAATCAAGTAATTTAGTGAGACAGTCTTTGACGGCTGCATTTAGCATTTGTTCTCTACTGATTGGATCACCCAAAGCACAGGTCAGCAGTAGCTTTGAACAGGGCCCAGGATGACAAATAATTCTCTAGAGTTATTATTTGTTTGTCTGCTTGGGCCACTCATCACAGTTTCTGCTGATTATGGCCTGAAATGGGAGCTGAATGAACATGTCTGTACAGCTGCAGGCTTCATTGAGCACAGCTCTCAGGAAAGGGAGGAGAATTTATCAGCCGAGTCGAGATGACGGCTGTGAGAGAGAAGGAGAATTGGAAAGAGTGGCTAAACCAGGACATCAGGATCAGATTTTAATCTGTCAATTAAGCTGAGTGAACAGAGACGCCCCCAGCTCACCAAACCTGGCTCAAGATGTTTCTCTTTTTCTTCTTTCATCTTTCTTCCTAGTTGTTCTGTAAATAAGGACTTGATATAAATTCATTAACACAAAGTCTTTTATTATTTTGGGGGGTTTTCCCTTCTCTTCTCTGCATCCTGTGTTTCCCTTTTCTTCTTTCATCGACCGACTTTCTCTTAAGAATGTACTGACCAAAATCTAGTGGCCAAATTCCAATTTCAGCTTCTTGTAAAACTGCCAGTATTGATTTTAGCTGACTTCAAATTTCTTTTTAAAAAATTGATATTAGATATTAAAAAAGACTTAAAAATATTATTTCTGGCTTTCTTGTGCAGAGCAGTTGTCAATTATTTATAATAGCAGAGGCAATAACACACAACTGTAAGACAGAGCAGTAAGTGTAAAACAGGGTTTGAATAATATTTAGAACCAGAAAAAAATGAGACCATCAGTCAGAGAGGTTAGCAGTATGAAAATTGCAGTTTGCACATATATTTGAGATTTTCAAAACACTGAAGTTTTCCATCCTGCATTTTCCATGATTGAGATTGGAAGATAAAACAGAGCTACTTTACAGAAGTTCCTTCAGCCTTCCTGTCATCAGCTGAAAGTCTTACGCTCTCTCACTCTCTTGCTGGCTTAATCACCTGAAGAAACTGTGAAAAATACAGTTTCCTTTTAACCAGCTTTGTTAATCTCATTACTTTGCTCATTTCAGTTTTAAACACCTCAGTAACCCTTCAAATATCAACATGCTTTCAGTTTTACTTGCTCAACAGCAGAGTTTCACATCCACTACCTAAAAGTGTTGTGTTTGGTACAACTCTTTTGACATGTTCATAGGTCAGACAAGCATTAGACTTTTTTAAAGTGTGGTAAAAAAAAGCTCAGTCCATGTTCTGTTTGAGTGTCTGACTGGTCAGTCAGTGGGCACAGAGCTGATCAAGTTGGAAAAAGCAAACTATCTCTCTCTGCAGTGTCTATGTATCTCTACTTGTTCATTTTAGGAAACTTCAAAGACTAGCTACAACTGAAGGGAACTTTAGAATCTAGCCAATAAATGACTAGCTCTGATTGCATAATTGTAACTACATCTAATTACATCTCTTTGTTAAAACAATTAAAAAAACTGAAAGAACAGGAGGGAATGTGACTATCGTGAAAGGACTAAAGTTAATTTAGGAAATTTTACACTTTAGGAAAGATAAAAAGCATGGCCTGCAGCTTCTTAAGTGAATGACAGTTTTTCTAAGAGAAAATGAAAAATTAAACACATCAAGGGTTAGAGATACCAGCAACACAACTAAGCTTCAAACTTATCCCTGTTGTTTGAAACAATGTGAAACAAAAATAGTGGCACAACATCATGAAGCAATTTGTTTTATTATGTTTCTGCGTCCAAAGAAATTAAAAGTAGCATGGAAAAATACCAGATAATTTATGATCATTTAAGATGGATCTGACAAGCTGAGGGTAAGGAGAAAAGGAATTATGAAGAGAATAACATAAGTATATATCTGTAATGTTCTGAATAAATGCTAATTTTTTGCAGTGCTATAGTAATTTGGACTTGTCTGTCTGCAGTACATTGTTCAAAAATGCAGTGACTTCTCCCAATGCAACTTTACGAACCTGTCAGGGACACTTTAGAGAGGAAAGTCCTTCTACTGACAACCTCTCCAATTTACAGAGAGAGCTGCAGAGTTTTTCATTTTTTTTATTCAACCATTGTATGGTCTGACCTTGGCATGATTTAGCTGGGATTTAATTTTTCAACTGTCTTTAGTTTTTCTGTTTGGGAAAATGAGGAGTTCTCGATCTTATAACACTTTCCAGATTGAGGGCAGTCAGGGTTGCCTCTCTTGGATTGTTGTTGATGTTTTTCCTCCTTTGTGTGATCTTAACATACCTGAACAGTTGGCAGCAGCACGTTTTTCTGTTCTACATTCCCTGATACATAAATCTCTGAACAAAGTAAAGAAAAATGTACTCTTCACCATGACTTGATCTTGTACCTGTTCCTCTCTCCCTATCTTCATCCACACCGGTCTTAGAGGTTGAGACGGTAGACACTGCTTCACGCGTACACTACTCACATCTTGCAGTAGACTTGTATGTGATGTGACAGCAGGGTCACAAAGGCATTTTAGATGCTGACCCATTTGTCGGGACGAGGGGCAGTCTCTTCATCTCAGAAAGCCACATACACACACAGAGGCAACATCTCCTGACTACAGTATGCACAAAACTGCTCCTATACTGAATCGGGATTTCAACAAACCTCAATGATTGCCGAGATGCATGCTTGTCGTATTTAGAAAGAAGTTCACGTTTTTGCACCGAGCAAAAACCATTCACTTTTTTTCCCCACGTGCACTGAAAGAGGGCTGATGTGCGTTTTAGAGTAGAGCAGTGCGGTGTAGTGGCTGCTTACATGACCCTAGGGTGCATGGCTTCACATTCAGTGGATTCAATCGATCCTGACACAAGTGGAATTTGATGGAAACAAATGAAAACAAAAGAAGCAGGTTACAAAAGGCTCTCTCTGTGACCATCCCCCTCCGAATGCAGCTCTGAGCTGCTGATGGATTATGTAGCTCTGGGAAAGAGTTTTTATATAGCTGGACTGTGTGGCTTTCGGGCCTCTACAGTAGCCATTTCCAGCCAGCCTGCATATGTTCGCTTGGCTTGGTCAAGTGTGCGGATTCTGTAAGGCTGACTTTTAAATTAAAGCCTGAGGCAGCCAGTTAAAACCAAACAGACAGCAGACAGGCTCAGTCACCCTAATACCAAACGCCATCATTTACTTTAGAACTGCCCTTAATGTTGTTCTGTTCACTCATTTGCACAGTCTGAAAAATGGAATTGAAATAGTTTTTTAGTCAGTGGTAAACCAGTTCTGCTGCTTGTTTAGGACCAATTCTTTCAATTTCCACTATTGAAAGCGCTGGGCCTTGCATTGGTTCTCACTTTGCACCCAAATAGGGATGCAAGATATCGATTAATGAGTTAATCTAAATTTGAGTGATGTCATTAAATTTTAACATTATTTTGTGTCAGCTGTGTTAAATACTGACTGACGAGAAAATTGCTTTTCTCACATTATTAAACTTAGACATATCTATGAAATATAATGAAATATTAACCTCTTGGGTGTGATTACACAAAAATGAAAGATGAAAGAATAAGATATGTGAAACACTTAATTTTCCATGAAGAGAGAGATGCTCATACGGAAGTATCACTCTTTAAGGAACGGTAAAACTTAGCTCAAAGAAGTACAGTCATGTTACAATTTTTCTGCATGATACCTCGTAACACATCAGTAATTTTTGGTTGAGATGTTGACACTGTTCCGCCATAATGCTCGGCTGAAAGAGCGCTATCAAGGCGAAACTCAAGGAGCTTGTTGAGTGTTAATATTTCAGAACAAAACCGCATAAAGTGCATTTTGCTGCCCACACCAGGCTCTTTTGGGTCGATTTCTCCACCTGGTGTGGTTCCTCCATCTTTGTTTTGTATCTGCTTGCTCCGCTTACGCATGACCATCAACACCCTCTGCTGGATAGCAGTCAAATGACAACACTGGAAGAAGGTTTAAGTGGATGTTCTTAATCGGTTTGAACTAATTTCAGTGGAATAAACCATTAAGTGACGTAAGTATACCCAGTCTTTGCTTTTTAATCCAATACATAGGATTTTACTTGATTCATAATTTCTTATGGTAATCTAACTCTGAAGACTCAGTTTGCATCACTTCTCAGAGACATTTTTTTGTTGCTAGAATGTTAGTAAATCCTGCTTGATGTGGTGTGTATTGCCCAAATTTCTGTGCTGCCCATAAGTAAAGATCATTTGTCAAAAATGGCTGTCAAGATAATAAAATGTTCATGTGTACAAGTTAATCCGGTGGTATTAATAATTATAGAATTTCCTGTAGGCACCTCTACAATTAAAAGCAAAAATAATTGCAATGTTTCTCCTTTAGTATATTTATTTCTTTTTGTTTTGTGATGGAGTGGCATTCTGTCTGAGTGTAGCTCTAATCGGTTGACTACTGGAGATAGACATCAGCCCCTTATGACCCTGAAGAGGATTAAGTAGATAGAGAAAATGAATGGATTAATGTTTGTCATGTAAAAAAAGAGCATAGTCATTCTCAGATCTAAGTCACGACTTGAATCTAGGAATGACGTCAAGCCAAACTTAACTGTATTCACTTCAATGCAGTTTATTTCTATAGTGCCAATTAACATGTCACCTTAAGGCGCTTTACAAAAAAAAGTACATTCATACAGTCACACATACATTCCAGCTGAACCTATTATCAAACAATACAGTCAAGTTCAGCTTGTTATTAAAATTGATTAAAAAGTTTTCTAAGAAAACTTTTGAATCATTGAATGCAGCATCCTGGACGAGGATGTAGCAACAGTAGACAGACGCTTGCACTGTGTCATTGATTTTGGAGCAATCCCTCTTACTGTTAATGTTTAATTTTTGTTTTAGGAGAAAACTTTGCATATTTCATGGAGAAAAGTCTATATTTTCCCATTTTCATATTAGGTGAGACCTGAATGACTGCCAAGTGCATCATCCTGATTTAGTTAGAACTTCTTCAGCAAATATATTCTGTTTATAACATATATATATATATATATATATATATATAGAGAGAGAGAGAGAGAGAGAGAGAGAGAGAGAGAGAGAGAGAGAGAGA